>VXBW01000472.1:147340-159599 GCA_013400375.1 Thinocorus orbignyianus
GCTGCGCCAGGGCCCGTCGAGGCAGCGGTGATGCGGGGCTCGACCCCGCTCCCAGTGTGCCTGGAGCCCTGCGGGGACTGGCAGCTGCCTGGCTGCAGGAAATCTCGGGGACGGGGAGCATCAGAACCCTGACTGCCCGCATCCTGCTCCCTGAGACCCCTCTGGCTGCCCCCGTTCTGCACCCTGGGCAGACTCCCCCTTCTGCCCCTCTGCCAACATGCTCTGATCTCAGCTTCCCGCCCCATCACATCCCCATTCCCTGCTGTTTTCTCCAAACGCTGATGCAGGAAACTGCAAGTTGAGCTACCCCAGAGATAAGCGGCCCCTGGACTGTCCTACGAAGAGGTCCTGAGCCTGGCTGAGCCCCTGGGCCCTGTAAGCCCCTCGACAGCTCTAGAGGGCCGTGGCTGTGGCCAGAGCAGACTGTGTGTGAGGCATATGTGGGTGCACAGACATGCTCACTGCCATGCCCTGCACTCACCCACATCAGCCCTGTGCTGCTGAGATGGGCACCACCTTGTCACTGGTGGGTTTCTACCCAACTCAAGCCACGTGGCCCAGGATGGACCCAGGGATGCTCAATGTCACGGAACAGGGAGGTGTCTGGGGAGTGGGGCACAGACCCCACAGTGAGGAGGTTACTGGGGCTCACTGCAGCCCTGGGGAGCAGTGTGCCCACAGCAAAGGCTCCCTTGGCAGGGGTATGTGTCTTGTCCCCTCCATCATCTTGTGAGGCCCTGCCTGGCCCCCCCAGTGCATACATGGCAGATGGGCCTGTGACCTGCCCACATTTGGGCCTGAATAATAATATTGAATGAAAAATCCCATCCCTCCATTCCTCCTCCAGTTTTCCCTTTGCTTTACCTGGGGCTTAAACAAACCAACCCGACAAAATCAGGTCCCCCCTTACTTATTCCCCATCTCCTCCAAAACTAACCTCCAAAAAGCAAAACCTGCTGCAGCCCCCAGGGCCAGAGCGGGATGGTTTGGGGTTTGTGTGTTTTTTTGTAACCTCCCAGTGCATTGGTTTAACTCTCTGCTCCTCTCCTACCCCTGCCAAGACCATGAGAAGCCCCCAGCTGTAGCCAATGGGGAGCTGCGCATCAATGGCAAGGGGAAGAAGCTACGCAAGCCCCGTACCATCTACTCCAGCCTCCAGCTGCAAGCCCTCAACCAGCGCTTCCAGCAGACCCAGTACCTGGCACTGCCAGAGCGTGCCGAGCTGGCCGCCCAACTGGGGCTCACCCAGACCCAGGTATGGCCCCTCCAAGGGGTGAGGAGATGCTGGATGGGGGGGCTTCTGCCCGGGAGTGACTCCCAATGAAGGCTGCATCATGATGCCGGGGTACAACTGGAAGGGTGCCAAGCCGTGCTGTGCTGCGGCTGGGGAGCTGGCGCCGGTGGGCCCCCGGGGCTTGGGTTCGGGGCGCTCCTGCTCGCACCGCCCAGCGGCACCGGGACTTTCCCAGCCCTGAAGCCTGGCTGCCGGCCCGGCCGTGCCCGGCGCTGGGCGGCCCTGGGCTGCGGGACGGGGCGAGTGGGTTTTTGAAGGCAATGGGGAGAGACAGGCAGGCGGCAGCGGTGCAGCCCTGGAGCCAGGGGCGAAGCGAGCTCATAAAGCCGGGGAAGAGGAGGCAAGTGGGAACCTGCCGGTAGCGCGGGGGGGACCGCGGGGAGGAATGAGCGGGGCCACCACCCCAGCGCGGCAGGCCCCACCGTGCCGCACCCCGGCCCAGCCCCGGCACCCGGTTGGGCTCGGGGGGGCACAGCCCCAACCGGAGGGGGAGTGGGGACAGTTGGGGATGTGCACAGCTGCGGGCTCCTGGCTTGCTCTCCATCTATCGCACAGTTGTCTGAGCTCCCTGTGCCTCTTCCCATATTCTCCTTCAACTGCCTTCAGTGGAGTCTCTGGTGGCATAGAAGGGGTTGGGCTCAGAGCATGGCTTATCTCACAAACCCCCACAGAATTGGCTGTGCCTCCCGGGAAAGGACGGGTGGAGATGGGGGACACGGGGATGCCAGAGGGGTCTGGAATTATTGATGTTGAGGGTATAGGGAGGGGAATTATTGATGCTGCTGGGTTTTGGGGTGGGGCATTGATTACAGACCCCATCCTCCCCACTCACCCCTCTCTCTTTCCCGCAGGTCAAGATCTGGTTCCAGAACAAGCGCTCCAAGTACAAGAAGATCATGAAGCAGGGCTCCAGTGTGCCCGATGGGGAGCACCTCCACACCGCCACCTCCCTCTCCCCCTGCTCCCCCAACATCCCCCCACTCTGGGACATCTCTGTGCCAGGCAAAGGCCCCCCTCTGGCTCCCAGCAGCTACATCAACAGCTTTGGAGCCTGGTACCAGCCACACCCACAGGACACCATTCCCCGGGCCCCCATGATGTGACGCTGCCACAGCTCCAGCACCCTCTGGCTCTGGGAAGGCCAGCAAGGGGGAGGGATTCTCTGCCACCACACAACCTCCCCCCCACCTTCCTGAGGGACCAGGGAGCCCAGAAAAGGCCTGGGAGATCCCAGCAAATAGAGAAGGAGGAAGAGGAGGAGGAAGGTGACCATGGTCTACAGGCACATGGGGATCGCCTGCTCCATCACTGGCCAAAGTGAGACAGCTCTGGCACAACGTCCCAGTGGGACAGGACTTGGCCTCCAGACATAGCCCTGTTCATGGACACGGGGCTGGGGGGGACTGAAGAGGGGCTGGTGGGGTCCCTGGACCTCCCTGGCCTGACTTTATTTATAAATACTGTCTGTTATTGTATGTGTCTGTCCTGCCCCCCTTTATAAATAGGCTGTACACTTGTAAAGTAATGACTGCTTCTCCATACCTGCCACTCCTTTTGTCCCCAGCTTGAGGGAGATGCTTCCATCCCCATCCTTGGAAGTTTCCATCTCCAAAATCTCCTGGGAAAACAGCTGTGTGGGGATGGGGGCACTGGAATGGGGGGCTGGGTCTGTGTCATCGTTCCCCAGACATCTGTACAGGACTAGTCACTGTTCTCAGACAAGCGATTGCTCCCCCAAAAGGGAGGCACAATTACAGTAATGAAGGGCTTCTTGCCATCTCCGCCGGCTAATTATGGGCAATTTGGAGCTGTTGAAGATGTCTCCCTTAATAGGGGCAGGAGAGGGAGGGCAGGGGAACAAGGGGCAGGCTGGGGACTCCAGGGCAGGTTGAGCCAGGGGTAACTGCCCCGCTCTCCAGAAGCCCCCATGAATTCCTGGCCCTGGAAGTCAGGAATTTTTTTCAGCTGCTGGCTTTTGTGTAACTTCTCCCTTTGTGTTTTTCAAAAGGCCAGAACATGGCTAGAAAATGCATTATCATTATTTCCTGCTTTTCCCAATTCTGCTCGGTGTTTGTCACCCATGAAGGGGACGAGACCCATGCCAGGGCTTTCCCCAGCTGGTGGAGGGTGCCTGTGCTGAGGTTTGCTCTGCTGCACAAGCACACCGTGCTCCTCACTCCAGATCATTTCCACCTTGTATTTCCCCTGTTCCAAGGGTCACCAGCTTCCCTGGGGACCACATTTCCAGTCCCAGCTGGTGAGATTGTGGAGAGTGTGATGCCATGATGCCACATGTGGCTCTGTTTGCACCTTTGGCAGTGCACAGGGGCAGAGTTTTTCTGACAACTTGGCTCTCACCTGAGAGTTGGGTTTTTGAGCAAACAATAGCAGGGACATGGGCAGGGCTGGAGACGGGGCACTGAGCATGGAAAAAGCGTGCCCCAGAGCCAGAGGGATGTGGGGAGGCCCAGACAGAAGTCCCCACTGTCCTGCCAGCCAGCAGTGGGTCTGATACCTCAGCTGAGAGGTTTGGGGTGCTGGCTGTGACCTTGCTGGGAAGCAGACATGGTTGTCCCTGGCTGATGTCCCATGATGGCCACAGAGGTTGCAGTGATGGCATGTGGGGGACATGGAGCCCACAGGCTGGCTCAGCACACTGAGGACACTGGCTGGGACCAACTGTGGTCCAGAGCCAAGACATGGTGCATGATGTCCCCTGCATAGGTGGATGGTATCCATGCAGAGGGACGAGTCCAGCAGAAGCAGGGATCTGTGCAGGGCAGGGCTGGCTTTATTTTTGCCAAGTGATGGAATCTGTCCTCCCCACCAAGGCTTTATGGAGGTGGATGGATTTGTTTTGCACAGACATTTGAGAAAACTGAATTTCCCATCCAGAAACTGGGGCAAAAACAGCTCGTCATGGTTGGGATTTACTCTGGCCAAGGGCTTTGGGCTGGAAAAGGTGGCTTTCCCCCAGGAGTTACTCTCTGGCCAAAGGGCTGAAATGTGGTGTGATCCCTTCTGCAAAGGGCTCTTGGATCAGTTGCACTGTGCAACTGTGCCACTGTCAAGGTACATGAAGCCATCCCAGCCCTATGCACTTGGGGTGGCCCCAGCAGAGCTGGTGGTGGGATTGCAGGGGGCTTGGTGGTGCGGGGTGGTCAGGGATGGGGGAAGCCTCTGGTGGAATGGAAGAAGCAGGATGCAGAGGCTGTGGCTCCCGCTTGGCATTCCTGATGGATGTTCTGCCAAGGACCTGCAGCCAGAGCCGCTTGCAGGTCCCATCTTGTAGCGTGAGGGAGGCAGCAGCACTCAGCTCCCAGGGCCAGCGTACAGCCTGCCTGGCACTGGCGGTGCAACCAGGATGGCAGCTGGCACTGAGACCTCATGGTGGGCATGCTTTCGCCTGGGGCTTCCCCGACACCCCAGCGCACACACAGGACAGCCACAGCTGACCCCTCCTAACCTGACATGTGGGATCAGATCCCAGTTTGGTCACCTTTGGGTGCAGGGAAATTCCTGCTACAGCCCTTCTCTAAGGACCCTGGTCCCTGCTGCCACCCATCTGTGCTTGGGTCCTGCTCAGGATGCTCTTGTGGGATGGGAATGGGGACAGGGAAGGGGTTCTGGGCCCTGAAGAGGGTGTTTGGTGGTGGTTTTGCCCCTTCCTCTGCAGCCAAAGCAGACAGTGCACCCCAGGACAGGGGTGGCATTATGAGCACAGCATCCCTGAACCTGCTCTTGGCTCTTCTTTGCCAGCCAAAAGTGTCCCATATGAGGACACTCAGAAAAGGCCAAGAGCCCCCAGACATCCCAGTCTGGTAGAGTTTAACCCACTAGATGGGAAAATTCCCACTGGGGGACAGGGATGTCCCTGGGCTTGCTCAGGTTCCTCTTCCCTCCACCAGCAAAGGCTGGAAACCCAACTGGCCCCCTTCAAATTGCCAGGGTGGCTTTGGGCAACCGGTGTGTGTGTGTGTATGTGTGTTTCTTTGTGTTCTCTTCCCATCCCCAGCCTGTCAGGGTGGTGGGACACGGACCCGGAGAGGGATCAGAGAGGTCTGCAAGGCCACTGTCCTATTTACCAGTGCTGACAATGGTGAAGGAACTCCAGCTGGGCGGTGATGCCATGGCCGCTTGGCATCCCTCATGGGCTCCCAGTGGCCACACGCCAGGTTGGCCAAGAGCTGGGGAGGGGATGAAGCCACAGTGGATGCCAGGCTTTGCCATGGGTGGGAGGCTGCCCCCACGCTTTGTGCTGGCAGTGGGGTGACGCAAGGTGCTGGAAGCAGCGTGTTGCAATGGGGCAGGGAATGTATGCCACACTGGGAGGGCTGCGGGCCAGGACTTGTGCATGTGAGGCAGAGCTGTGCGGGGACACCAGGGGGACACCGGGCACTGCTGACCGACAGCTTGGACCACGAGGGGATGGAAACCACACCTGAGCCCTCATCCTGCCAGTAGCCACTTGCAAAATCACCTCTGAGGGGTTGGGTGTCCCCAGCATCCACATCCTCATCACGGTACTGGCCAGTGCCGCTCTCCATCCCAGATGCCAGCAATGAATAACTGGTATAATTAAGGATGGTTGTTTTATTCCTGTGCCAGGGCTGGGTGAGGGATGCTGGGATGAGTGTGGTGATGGGGTTATGTCCCCACTGTGGGTTGGTCCTACCTCTGTCTCTGAGGCCCCCTTCTGCTTTTGGGAGCGCACCAGGGCCACAGCTGCTGGTCATGGGGAGGGATGTCTGGGTTCCGCAGCCCCTTTCAGGGAGCTCTGGGGGTCTTGGCCACATCTAGACTGGAAGAGCTTCAGGTGATGCTGGTGGTGAACCCCTGGGCTATTGGAGATGGTGCTGAGTGAGGAGAAAGAGGGCAGAGGCAGCCAAGAGGGGCTGTGCCCGGCTCTGCCACAGTCCATCAGGCAAGTGCAAGAGGCTCCTGGCACCCAACCCATGGGCTGTGGGTGTTGCAACTCCCTGAAACCCCCAGCCCCACATGAACTCCGGGGCATGCTCTGTGGCCAGGACAGAGGAGTGGGACAGGAAGGATGGGGGTGTGTGTGTACATGAACCCAATGACTTCCCTGGTGCCTATCCCCATGGCATCAGGGCTGGTGGCACAGGTTGCCAGGGTAGCCCAGCTCAGAAGAAATGCTGCTGGAGGAGAGCTGGATTAGTACCCACCTGTGGACAGGGATGCACCCAGAATTTATATAATCCATGGATACGTAATCTGATGCCTTTTTTTTATCTCTCTCCAGCCTCAAAAAAATAAAATAAAATAAAAATAATCACCCCGCGCCAGCTCATGCCACGCTCCTCACTCCAGGCAATGCTGCTTGGTTTCTTCCACTCCCAACCTGCCTCCTCGCTCTTGCTGGCAGCCTCCCCCCAGTAATAACCCCCATGTCTCCAGCGTGTGTGTCCACCCGCCAGCTGCGGGGCAGCTGTGCCTGCCTCCAACCCCAGCCCCAGCCCCCGACAGAGGGCATGGGGAGGGGGCTGGCAGCACCCTGCAATTCATTGCAACTGGCCTGGTCTTGCGGGAGCCCTGTGGGGGTGCCCGGGGGTCTGGCACAGAGGGGACCCGGGATGGGGACCCGGGATGGGGACCCAGCCTGTGGGGGGATTTGGTAAAACCCAAAATCCCTGGGTTGGCCCCACGTGGACTTGACTGTGGAAAGGGGTGGGACATAGGGACACCTCTGCAGATGTCAGGATGTGTCCCAGCCATGCCCCGTGTGCCAGAACCCCAGCATGCTGGGGTTATCCCCCTTTTTTGCAGAGGGACCATTCCTGGGGCCACCCCACTGAGAGCTGGGTACGTTGCGGGGGCTGGGGGTACGTCACCACAGCCATCAAGGATGTGATGGTAGGACCAAGGCAGGTTCTCTGTCCCCAGCACAGCTTGGTTGGGACAGCAGCAGGATGGGGCAATGGGGCTTCAGTCCCTGACCCTTGGCTGCACTCCCACCCGTGACACAATGCGGGGAGCACCAGGGACAGCAGGGCAGGTGGCCCAGTGTGGTTCATCCCCAGGGACTGTCCCTGTCCCTGTCATCTGCATCTGGAGCGCCTTGTGAGTCCTCCCAATCCCATAACACCCACGGGAAAGCCACCATCCCTGATGTGGCAGCAAGTGTCAGTTCCACGGGGTGGGTGCCTGGGTGGGGGTCCCATTCCCTGCCACCCCTTGCTCATGGGGTGTCTCCAAAGGGGGCACTGGAGCAACCCAGCTGCCCTCCCAGTTTGCACAGCTGGGAGCCACCTGGTTCCCAGTAAGAGGAGCAGGAGGGAAGCAACAGGTCTCCATGGCAGTTCAGGGAAGACTCCGCAAACCAGGAATAAATTCCGCCACCCCCCCCCCAATTCCTTCTCAGTGGGGCAAAGCAGGACTCAGGGTGAGGCCCATGCCCATAGCCAGGCACCATCCCCATCCCCAACTGCCCCCGAAAACTCCTGAGCTCCACTGAAAACCTCCCCCAAAAATGGCATTTGGAGCCTTCAAATTTGAAGTGCTTTTATTAACAATTATAGATCACCCTTTGTTCACTGGGAAATCAGTAAAGGATTCTCAGAGGAAGCCACCATCCTTGGAGGGGGCTCCCACCAACCAGGGCTTTTTTTTTTTTTCCTCAAAGAAAAAAAGCAAACAAAAAATCAGACCGAAACCCACTTGGTTTGGATCAACTTTATACAAACAAACCTTATGTACACCCTCTTTTTTCCCCCATACACCCCTATTTATATAAGGCAACATAAATAAGATCCTCAGGACTGTACAACACATATGAACACTTCTTAAAACTTCACTTACTGCTTTTAAAAAAATAGCATAATTCTCTTAAAAAATAGTAAAGAGGTTTTTCTTTCTTTAAAATATGTTGTCAGTTTATTTAAAAAATAGGCATTCTGCTTTGCCATTAGCTTAAACGATGCAGATGGAGGCACTGTTAGAAAACAGACATTAGCACAATTTTTCTGTTTAAAAAATAACTTAAGCCATTCCTGAACTGTTTAAATATTAAAATATTTTCTCGCCCCGCACTTTTTATTGTTTTTTTTAAAAATAACCACCTTATTATCTGAGCATTGTCCTGGGTGATTCTCACAAAGCTGCCATGGAAGCAGCTAGGTTGGGAGACCCAGTTTACTCCTATGGGGTGTCTGTGTTCCCCCTAAACTGCTCCCAGCCCCTGGATTTCGGGTGCTGCCAGGGCCCACTCCTCTGGCATTGGCAACGGGCACCCATCGTCTGTCTTCCTCCCCATGGTCTCCATCCTGACCAGGGTGCAAGTGCTCCGGGTGCCTCTCGCACCCCTCCTGGGTGCCTACCCGTGCTCCGAAGGGGTCATGGACCTCCCCCCCAAGGCAGCTCATTGGGGTGGCTCCACGAAGCAAAGCTCCAGCGAGGGATTCCTGGCAGGATGTGGCTCCTTGGGGCCATTTTTATTAGGGGGTGATGGAAAAAAAAAAATGCATAAGAAGAATTTGCCGCCTTCTTCCTCACCTGCCCTGGGCTGGGAACTAATGAGTTTAACCCTTTGCAGTCCTCTTGTTCCTGAGATGAGCTGGGAGAGGATAGGATATATAAATGTATATCTATGGGTGTGTGTACATGGGTGTCCTTTTTTTTTAAAAAAAAAGAAAAAAGAAAAAAAGGAAAAAAGAAGAAAAACCAAAAAGTATGGGGGGGAGGGGGGAAGAAAGGAGGCAAAGGAGTTCTGCCACTGTCTCTTGTTCCTTTTTCTTGTGGTTAATAGACGGCGCCGGTGTTGGGGGGAGGCCCTGGGGAGGTGTGATGCATCGTGGTGGCCGGCGATGGCTGGTGAGGTCCATGGGGTCCGCTGAGGGTCTGGGGGTGATACCAGGGGTTGTGCTCCTCCAAAAAGCCGGGGGAAGAGCTGTAGGAAAGTGGCTGTGAGAGCGGTGTCCGGCCCGGTGCGCTGCCGTGTGAGTTACTGTCCCAGACAGCCGGGGAAGGGGGAGAGTTGCAGGCCATGGAGTCGCTGTTGTTGGGGCTGTGCTCCAGTGGCACCTCTCCGTTCTTGTAGAGCTTCTTGAACTTGGAGCGGCGGTTCTGGAACCAGATCTTCACCTGGGAAAGGGAGGGAGAGGGGTCAGACCCCCTGCCACCAAAAGGGGATGCTTGGGTCGAACAGGGAGCTCAGGGGGTTGTGGGAAGGGGAGGCAGGAAGCGGGTGATGAGAAGATATAGGACACGCGGAAAAGGACAAGGGACGTGGGCGTCACAGAGACCCCAGACACATGATGTGACACGAGAAGGGAGACAAGGGACACGGGTGTCACAGAGACCTCAGACACACGATGTAATGTGGGAAGGAACAGGGGACATAGGTGTTACGGGGACACACTGTGCACCACAGGAAGGCCACCCAGGATATGAGCACTATGAGGACCCCCATACACATGGTGGCACCCTGGGACAGGGGGGTCATGGGGACCCCGGACACATGGTGCATCCCAGGAAGGCACCCAGGATGTAGGTGTTATAAAGAAACTGGACACACCAGGTGGGAGGGCACCCATGATATGGGTGTTGTAGGGACCCCAGAGACATGGCGCATGGTGGGAAGACCCCCCTGGGGACATGGGTGTCACGGGCAGCCTGTCAGGCCATGCATCATGGGACGATGGGTGTCAAGAGCGTCCCTGGTGCTGGGTGAGGCAGTGGCAGCACTGGACGCCCTTGGCCCCCGGGGAAAGGGGTGGAGGTTTGGGGGGGGAGGCAGTGGTTGTCACCCAAACAGGATGTCCCTCTGGGAGCGGGTGACGCGCTCCGTCAGCCCTTTGCCAAGTTGTCCCCGATTGCTTCATCGCCCAAGGGAGGAGGAGGAAGGCCGGGCACTGGGGAGCGCCGCAGCAAGGGCGGCACAAGGGCGCCGGCACCGGCCTGCAGGCAGGGAGGGCGCTGGGGACAGGACGGGGTGCGGGGGTGTCACGTGCTGTGGTGACAGCAGTGACAACTTGCTCGCCCTCACGCCAACAGATCAGTGGGGACGGTTTGTCCTTCTGCTAGGCAAAAGCCCCAAAAGCCAGGGTTTAGCCCCAAATCTGGGTGGCTCATGAGGAGGAAAAGCCCAACACACCCACGCCAGTTCTCCCAGTCCAGGCTAAAGTGTCACCCCCAGCACAGGGTCCCTGCAGGGGATGTGGCTCCTCAGTTCCTGTCCCAAATTTCCTTCTCCCTGCTGGGACCAAGCAGGATAGGGGAGCTGGAGTGCTGGGGGGACAGAGCCAAGTGCCTGGCGGGGACAGAAAGCCCAGCTAGGGCAAGCAGGGTCTGGTCTCCAGGACCCCATACTCTGGCTGGACTTGGGACCAGGACCTGCTCCAGGAAGGGGTGTCCTGAGCACCCTGTCCTGAGCACCCCATACTGAGTGTCCCATCCTGAGCGTCCCATCCCATCTGGAATTCAGCATACCGCATTCCCGGGAGATCGGGTGCATTGCTAACCTGGGACCCTGCCACATACCAGGGCAGGATTCAGCCTCAGACCCCTCTGGGGGCAGGGGCAGAGCCAGATCAGGGATGAGGCTGCCTCCGGAGGGAGGGGGATACACCCCAAAACCCCAGAGCAGGGCATGGCTGGGGTCTGTCCTCCTTCTCTGCTTCTTCCTTCCTCTCTTCCTTCTCCCCAGCAGCACAAATCTACTTCATGCAGGGAAATCTGGCAGCACGGAGCCTTGTTCCCGCAAGCAAGTGGGGAGCATCCATCCCTGGGGACCCCCAGACATCCCGTGGCTCTCACCATCCAGCTGTGAACAAATACCCCTCCCAAACCCACACCTAGTCAGGTTCTGCAAGGCAGGGAGGGCAGCTCCAGGTCCCTATCCTGACATTCCCTTCTGCCTGTAGCTGGGAATTGGGGTGGCGGGGGGGCTCAGCCCTTACCTGGGTCTGGGTGAGCCCCAGCTGGGCAGCCAGTTCAGCCCGTTCCGGCAGTGCCAGGTACTGGGCTTTCTGGAAGCGGCGTTGCAGAGCTGCCAGCTGGTAACTGGAGTAGATGGTGCGGGGCTTGCGGATCTTCTTGGGCTTCCCATTGACCATNTCCTTCAGTGGGGAAAACACATCCTTTGCCACCCTGTCCCCAACTTGGGGGACACTTAGCAGGGAGCAACTTCATGTAGCTCCTGCTGCAATTCCAAGGGATCAGCGGGATGGATACAGTCCCTCTCCCCCAGCGTCCTACCTGCTTCTTGTGCTGGGAGCTGCTGGTCCCTGAAGTGTCCATACTGGCGGTAGGAAGGGCTGTAGGAATAGTCAGNTTCCTTCCTCTCTTCCTTCTCCCCAGCAGCACAAATCTACTTCATGCAGGGAAATCTGGCAGCACGGAGCCTTGTTCCCGCAAGCAAGTGGGGAGCATCCATCCCTGGGGACCCCCAGACATCCCGTGGCTCTCACCATCCAGCTGTGAACAAAGACCCCTCCCAAACCCACACCTAGTCAGGTTCTGCAAGGCAGGGAGGGCAGCTCCAGGTCCCTATCCTGACATTCCCTTCTGCCTGTAGCTGGGAATTGGGGTGGCGGGGGGGCTCAGCCCTTACCTGGGTCTGGGTGAGCCCCAGCTGGGCAGCCAGTTCAGCCCGTTCCGGCAGTGCCAGGTACTGGGCTTTCTGGAAGCGGCGTTGCAGAGCTGCCAGCTGGTAACTGGAGTAGATGGTGCGGGGCTTGCGGATCTTCTTGGGCTTCCCATTGACCATCCGCACCTCTGGCTCTGGCTCCTCCTTTACTGACACTGGGCAGAGAGCAGAGGAGCGAAGTCGGTGATGGGCCCCAGCGTGGACATCCTCCTCTTCCCCTCCAGTTCATCCCACTCTGCACAGTGGCACTGCCTCATCCCCTCGGAAATTCCCCCAGACAGCTGTATCCAGCACATCTCTATCCCACTGCGTCTCCCCCGGCCTCGACAGCACTGGGGACGCTGGAGGGGGCTCAGCCC
>VXBW01000473.1:0-44587 GCA_013400375.1 Thinocorus orbignyianus
ACAGGTCCATGGGTATGAGATGATGGGTGTCCACTCAAAGACAGAGGGGGGAAAGGGCCTCTTTTCCCCTTGGACAGCATCCAAACTTGCTATCTTTCCTTGTGCAGCCCAGCTCCCTCCTCAGCCCCAACCAATAGCTACGTGAACTGAGATTAGGACAAGCCGTTACTAGTGTATAAAAATCCCTGGGACAGACTTTGGCTCCACTTCCTCGTCATTGTTCAGGGAAGCCCCAGGAAAATCCTCTTGCTCGTCACCATGGTGCACTGGTCAGCTGAAGAGAAGCAGCTCATCACCGGCCTTTGGGGCAAGGTCAATGTGGCCGACTGCGGTGCCGAGGCCCTGGCCAGGTAGGTCCATCTCCCGGGCATCTGCCCAGCTTCACCCTGGATAGAGAAACCACTCCAACCACGGGAGCATTAACGTGTCTGTGTCCACTTGTGTCCCCCCCCTGTCTTTCCCCAGGCTGCTGATCGTCTACCCATGGACCCAGAGGTTTTTTGCCTCCTTTGGGAATCTCTCCAGCCCCACGGCCATCATTGGCAACCCCATGGTCAAAGCCCACGGCAAGAAAGTGCTCACCTCCTTTGGGGAAGCTGTCAAGAACCTGGACAGCATCAAGAAATCCTTTGCTCAGCTGAGCAAACTCCACTGCGACAAGCTGCACGTGGATCCTGAGAACTTCAGGGTGAGCCGTCCTCAGACTCCAGCCTCAACTGGGCAGAGGTTTCTGCTCTCTGAAGAGGGGTTCAAGGTTCTCTGGGGTGTCTGATGGTCAGAGACCTGGAGAGAAAACCTGGAGCCTGGGAGTCTACTGAGAGGGGGGTGGTGGAGGGGAAGGGGGAGTGATTAAGCACATTTAAGGAGAATAGAGAGGATTTATGGTGCTGGAATCTGTGAGATGAGAGACCCAGGCAGGCAAGGTGTGTGGGGATGAAACACAGAGTCAAACACTCGTTGGTAGGAAGCAACGTTAGCTTGGAGCAGCCAGACACCAGAAGGGAGGAAACCGAGACAGGGTTTAGAGGGAAGAGCTGAGCTTGGCTGTGATGGAGAGGTTAAATCAGGAGAGAAAATAAACACAGAAGCAGAAGGAGGGGACTTGAGCCAAGGAAAAATGAGGGTGAGGAGGAGGGATGTGGGAGGAAAGGATAAGCCCAGTCGAAGCAGAGGGAGGCAAGTGTGTGGGGAGGAGGACCCGGCACATCCAGGCACCCTGGTGGGTGCCAGAGCTGCAAGCTGTGCAAGGAGCCTGGGAATGTGATAAATCCGTTCCTTGCTTTATGAAGAATTCCCCCAAAACAAGTGTCCAGCTGCAAACGCCTGGATGGTGCTGCGGTGGGGAGGGAGATGGGGGGCAGCACCGGGCTGATGACTTTCCCTCCCTCCATTGCCAGCTCCTGGGTGACATCCTCATCATCGTCCTGGCTGCCCACTTCTCCAAGGACTTCACTCCTGCCTGCCAGGCTGCTTGGCAGAAGATGGTCCGTGTGGTGGCCCATGCTCTAGCCCATGAGTACCACTGAGGTTCCCGCAGGTGTTGATGCCTGGAGATGCTCCTGGGGAAACATCCTCTGGTTCTGCTGGTCTCTAATTGCCAAATAAACACCAACTGCCTCAGCCTTGAAGAGGTGTCCACTTGTCTATGGGGAACGGGGTGGGGGACACCTTGGGGTGTTGGGGAACGGGGAGGGGACGCTCGCACACGTGTGGAAGCAGGAATCACAGGCTTGTCTGTGAATTCATGCTGGTGAGACTCATCCAGGGGAACACGGAACACAAAAACCAAGCCCAGATAAACACACATGAAACACAGACAGAAACACTCCGTTGACTTTTTTGAGACATCAGGTGACGCCGCTGAGTTTGATATTTTCAGTCTTTTACAGATTAAGTGGAACAAAACTTTGCACAACAATGGGTGGTGGGGGAAGTGGCAGTGAGATGAGGTCTATCATTTGTATCTTCCTTCATGGGAGGAAAAATTTTGGGGTTGTTTTGCTATTTTCTGTCTAAAATATTATTATTTTCATATTACTAAACCCAGAGTGTAATAGACTACCTCTTATGGCAAAATATATGCCAAGAATGGTAATCTCATGCACAGGAAGGACAGAGCACCTGGTTTTACTGACCACTACTTCTAAATTTCCACAAGCAAAGCGAAATCCCCTGAATGGTCCCCGTGCCACACAGAGGACCATGGCCCTCACCAGCTTCCTGTCCTCCAGCATCCCCACAGCACCAAGAGCAGCTCAGGGACGTGTCTGGGGTTTCTGGGTGGTGAATCCCTCCCTCCCCCTTATCAAGAGAGGGCAGAGCGAATGGTTCCAGGGCAGGTCGGTGCTGCTTGGCATGGAGGGCTGGGGGATAGTGTTGTGCCCCTGGGTCCTTTGGCCAAGATCCCACCAGAAGTGAGCAGGAAGAGGAGAACGGAGCAGCCATCAGAAAGGGTGGTAGCCCACAGCCCATGGCCAATGTGGACATGTTGCTCCATGGCCATCCAGACCCCACTGGACAACTCCTCTCTGTTACCTGGGTCTGGTCCCACAAGCTCTAGCCCCAGCCCCTACATCCTACCCCACCACCACCCACCTACTCTGCTGGGAGCAGGAGCCAACATGGAACCCCAGGAGACCCAACTGCCTCTCCCACCATTTGGGAAGACCACTGCTCCTCTGGCTGTGGGATCTCCAGGTCAGGCACTGCCTCCTGCTGCACAGACTCTGATACACCCAGACTTCCCCACCTCTCCTGGGAACACTGTGACCTAACACCCTGCAGGAAATTGGTGTTCCCTGTCTTAGAAGGTTTCCCATCCAGCCTTGCCTGACCTTTGCTAACAGGCTCGTTGACACAGGAACCTTCTCTGACCACAAGCCACTGTCCATGGTTCTCACAGTGTTACTCTAAAGAAAAACAACCTGGTCTAGTGGGAGGTGCCCGTGGCAGGAGTTGGAACTCGGTGATCATCAAGGTCTATTCCAACCCAGACGCTTCTGTCTGTACTTCTACTAAACTGTGAAAATTGTTGATAGGAAAGAACGAGGAGAACCCAAAGTCTTGCAGGTCCTGCAAGAAGAGGACAAAGAGAAACTGTCTGCACGGTGTTGGGTTCTCCATAGGGAGGACCCAACAGCCCCATGTGCGAGTCTTCTGCCTCTGCTGCCTTGTGGTTTGCACCACCCAAGGGGCACCAAGCCTGGCACGCACCTTCTTCTGGGGGCTTGCTTGTGGGACACTCAGATGTGGCATGGAGATAAATGCCACCGTTCAGTGGAGAGCCATGAAGCTGGAAATCAAAGACGGGGGGAGGACGGACAGCCCATCTCGTGGTGGATCTGGGCATCTTGCCCCGGGGCCCCACCCTTGGGTGCCAGGGCCACCGTTCCGTCCCCCCCCTCAGGGGCCCAGCCAAGGGAGGGGTACAGGGGCAGTAGGAGGGGCCCGGGGGAGAGTATAAAAGCGGGGACGGGGAGAGCCACTCGCCAGCGTGCGATCCCCTCGGGAGCAAGAGCCGAGACCCTCCGTACCCGCCGGCAGCCACACGCTACCCTCCACTCGTCACCATGGTGCACTGGTCAGCTGAAGAGAAGCAGCTCATCACCGGCCTTTGGGGCAAGGTCAATGTGGCCGACTGCGGTGCCGAGGCCCTGGCCAGGTAGGTCCATCTCCCGGGCATCTGCCCAGCTTCACCCTGGATAGAGAAACCACTCCAACCACAGGAGCATTAACGTGTCTGTGTCCACTTGTGTCCCCCCTCGTCTCTCCCCAGGCTGCTGATCGTCTACCCCTGGACCCAGAGGTTCTTCGCTTCCTTCGGGAACCTCTCCAGCGCCACCGCCATCACTGGCAACCCCATGGTCAAAGCCCATGGCAAGAAAGTGCTCACCTCCTTTGGGGAAGCCGTCAAGAACCTGGACAACATCAAGAACACCTTCGCCCAGCTGTCCGAGCTGCACTGCGACAAGCTGCACGTGGATCCTGAGAACTTCAGGGTGAGTCGTGCTCATCATCGGGAAACCTTCCTCTCTGTGGGCAGCTTCTCCCCCAGCCCCGAGTCTCCTTGTGTGAGGGGTTTACCCCAGACACAACGGTGCAGGAGGAAGAGGGGCTGCTGGTTGGGGCAAAGGGGAGATGGAGGAGAGGGAGAGGGAGGGAAGGGACGGACCTGCAGTTTGGTGAGAAAGCACCAAAGGGGCTGAGAGGTGATGGTTTATGGAGAACCCATCTGGAGAGTGCAAGGAAGGGTGCAGGGGAGATGGGAAGGTGGCGAAGAGGTGGTTTCAGTGCGGAAAGGGAGGGGGAGAGCAAAGCGAANTGACATCCTGATCATCGTCCTGGCCGCCCACTTCTCCAAGGATTTCACTCCCGACTGCCAGGCTGCCTGGCAAAAGCTGGTCCGTGTGGTGGCCCACGCTCTGGCCCGCAAATACCACTAAAAGACCAGCAGGAAAGCCCTGGCAGCATCCTCCAGCCACATGTCGTGCACTGGCTGATGCGCTGCCCTGGAGCCCACAGCTTGTAACAGCCAAATAAAGCTCATCCTGTGAAGTCTCCACCGAGTCCGTGTGTCCCTCAGATGCTGGAGGGGTTGGTGGGATGGGGACCTGGGGGGCACCTGCAGGATGGTTGGGGGTTTAAGGTTGAGCAGTGCATTTTGCTCCCAGAAAACGCCATCTCCCTTTGTTCTGCGTGTTTTTTGGGGTGGGGGGTGGTTGGGTTCTGGAAATCATCCTTAGAGAGTGTTGGGTGGGTGCAGCCCTCTGGGAGATTTGCATTGAAGAGCTCGTTGGTGTTTTACCATGAAATGTGGGCAATGGGAAACTCAAGAGGATTCATAATTATATTTTTTTTAGGGAGGATAAATAAAGGGAAGAGTTTAAACTACTGGGTCTGATTCCTGGCATAAAGCCTCCAAGAAATTAGCTGACTCATACTAGCCAAGCAGCCAGCTGGGCGGGGGTAGGATTTAGATAAACATTTTGCTATCAAGACCCATCCAGACTTTGTTTATGCGCTTCTTCTTCACCCTGTGCCGCCCATTTGGCAATTACGAGGGGGGGTGGTGGTGGTGCTGGGGGACACGACACACAGAATCCTGCCAAGAGCAGAAAATATTAATAATTTTATGGATGTGGGTATCAACACGGAGCGTTTTAGGGTGTTTAAGTGACTGCAGGGCAGGAGTCTCTTGGGTAGAGTTTGTTCTTGGCATGGGAAGCACTGTCTGGACTGAGCACGACACAATAAAATGATGGCTTGATGAAAGGATGTGCTTTTTTTTCAAAGGGAAAAAAGAGGGCAAAGCGATTTATGCCAGTATCTCTGGCACTCCTCTTTGCACCGCGTCCTCTCCCTGCTTTATCCATGTTTTCGGGCGTCCCACTCTTTGCCCATGATCCACTGGAAGGTGTTAAGCCTTGAAAGGTTGAGAGACGTGGGTCTTTTTCATCTGGAAAAGGGAAGGCTGAGGGGGGATCTGATCAACACCGAGAAATCCTTCAAGGGTGGGTGTCAGGAGGATGGGGCCAGGCTTTTTCCAGTGGTGCCCAGTGAGAGGACAAGAGGAAATGGGCATGAACTGGAACATAAGAAGTTCCATCTAAACATGAAAAGGAACTTCTTCCTTATGAGAGTGTCAGAGCCCTGGAAGAGGCTGCCCAGGGAGGTGGTGGAATCTCATTCTCTGGAGATATTAAACTCCCCCTGAACACATTCTCATTCAACCTGCTCTGGGTGACCCTGCTCTGGCAGGGCGTTGGACTGGTTGGTCTCCAAATGTCCCTTCCAACCCCAGATCATTCTGTAATTCTGTGATTAAAAGCCTTTTGTGACCCATAAATGTCCTTTCTTACCCATAAATGCCCTTTCTCACACACATTACTCGAAGGAAGAGGCACTTTGTTTCTGGTGTCAAGGCAGGCACTGAGAAGGTAATTCCTTCCAAGTGCCAAAGCCCTCTCCTCCCTGCAGGGAGTCTTGGCAGGTGTTCCAGGGTCCCAAAACCGCAGATTCTGACATGACTTTTCATAGGTTTCCTGTTAGGTATTCAGAACCTTTCAAATGAACATATTGTTCACAGACTTCAGGCAGAAAAGATGGAATTATTTGGGCATGTGTGCCTCCTCCTGTGAGCGAGGTGCCTTGGGGGTGGAAATGGGCCTCTCAGGTTGGACCCTATGGCTCAGCAGAGCAGGGAAGGTCTGGGGTCTTCCCACTGTGGGGGTTCCTGCTGGAGCACCCCTTCCCAGCAGCAGGGATGAGGCTTTCCATCCCCTGCACCCATAATCCATCCCCTGGACCTGTGTCCCAGCGTGACAGGATGGGGACAGTTCCCTGTGACTTCACTTCTTTTCCCCAGCTCAGGGATGACACCCCGGTCCCTGTCCCCCTGGCAAACAGATCCTACGGGATGCCTTCTCCATGTATGACTTTGCTCATTTCTGTTTTCTCTCCTTTGTGATGGCAGAATGTCTCTGTTGGAGGTGACAACCCCCTGGGCAATGCCCGGTGCAGGGATCACAGGTCCTGGAGGGGTAGGTAAGGTGGTGCAGGAGGGTGGGCATCCAGTGGCATTTTGTCTTCTCCGCCCTGGCCCGTGCGTGTACCCAGGCACTACTCGACTGGATTCATCATCATGCTCCAGCACGTCAGTCCACATGCACTAGATTTTATTCACAGAAGTCACATGTAGACCTTTATCCTGTCCCTGGAGGGGTTCAAGGCCAGGCTGGATGGGGCTTGGAGCAACCTGGTGTGGTGGGAGGTGTCCCTGCCCATGGCAGGGGGGTTGGAAATGGATGATCTTGAAGGTCCCTTCCCACCCAAACCATCCTGTAACTCTAATGAGGATTATTCATCCCTATTCCATTGATAAATTCTACAACTAAAAGGGGAAAGCGATGCTATCAGGCTGAAAATCTCCCTCAGTCCCAACATCCAGCTCTGGGGTCTCCAACATAAGAAGGACGTGGAGCTGTTGGAGCAGGGCCAGAGGAGGTCCCAGAGGTGCTGGGAGGGCTGGAGCCCCTCTGCTGTGAGGACAGGTTGAGGGAGCTGGATGGGTTCAGCCTGGAGAAGAGAAAATGTAAAACACGGCAGCCTTGTCAGGGCAGGTTCAGAAGGGAAAAACCCTGGGCTTCCCCCCCGGCTGGATGCTCCTGACGGGAGTCTTTGCTGCTTTTTGAGCCCACAGCAGATCCTGCAGTGTCAAACCTTGTGTTCAAAGCCCATTTCTCCTGCCCTTTATGGATGCGGATGAAATCAGAAAAAGGATGAAAAGGTCAGTCCTGTTTGATACTTGCTCCCTCTCCATCAGCACTTCATTTGGCCTGTCCTTTTACATCTGAGGGGAGAACGTTTGGGTGAGCTTCTTCCTGCTCCAAAAGGGACAAGTAAATGGAGCAGGTCAAGCTGTTACAGGAGAAGGACAGTGGGATTAATGTAGATTAGAGCTGCAAAGTCTGAGCCCCCTCTGAGCAACCCCAGCATCGCCCACAGCTCCTGGCGGTGCAAGGAGAGTGGAGACCTGCAGAGCAGGTATCTCAAGGACTTGCTGGTGGCAAGTCCCTCTGGGCTTGGACTAAATTTTGGCAGGGTCATTGATTGTTTCGCTGGCAGAGGTGAAAGCAAGGCAGAATCTGGCGTTTGGGAGAACTGAGGCACAAAGGCTTGCCCCATGCACACGTGTTTGACCATGATGGACTATCTCATGGTGGCTCGTCCAACCCTTTCACTCCAAAGGGGCCCACGTCTGGTAGGTGGGACGGAGAACTGCCCGCAAAGAGGGGAAGGGACAAAGCTCTTGAGCTGAGGATAACCAGGGGCCCCTTTTCAGCATGACACACCCTGGTCATCCCCATCTGCTCACCCCACCGATGGGGACCCCCACCCTGTCCCCAGCCAATGACCCCACGGCACAGGACAGGGAGGAGCAGTCAGCAGGGGATAAAAGCCTCTGTGGGGTCTGCAGCTCTTCTACAGGGTCTGTGTCCTCCTGCAGCTCCCAGCAAAACCGCCCGCCACCATGGTGCACTGGACAGCCGAAGAGAAGCAACTCATCTCCAGCCTCTGGAGCAAGGTCAACGTGGAGGAATGCGGTGCCGAGGCCCTGGCCAGGTAGGTCCAGCTCCTGGGCATCTGCCCAGCTTCACCCTGGATCAAGAAACCATGACAATTAAATTTGGGGGTGTTAATATGTCTGTGTCCACTTGTGTCCCTCCTTCTCTCCCCAGGCTCCTGATTGTCTACCCATGGACCCAGAGGTTCTTTTCCTCTTTTGGGAACCTCTCCAGCCCCACAGCCATCATCGGCAACCCCAAGGTCCGTGCTCATGGCAGGAAAGTGCTCACCTCCTTTGGGGAAGCCGTCAAGAACCTGGATAACATTAAGGTGACCTACGCCAAGCTGTCCGAGCTGCACTGTGAGAAGCTGCACGTGGACCCCGAGAACTTCAGGGTGAGCTGTGTTTGCAAGTCCCAGCCCCTTCCCCATGTCCTGTGGGGAAAACTTTTGCTGTGAAACTGGGAGCATAGCCTCCAACAATGCTGTCTAGGGACACCGTCTTTGGCTTGGTGGAGGTAGAGACCCCGTGTTGTACCCATGGGAGATGATAACTCATGCAGGAGTGATTGCAAGGAGGGTGGGTGACTTTCACACCTAAAAAGTCCCATTTTTAGTGCCGGCACAGCAATGGGGAGGAGAAGGTTGTAGGAGATCATTATCTGAAGGAGATCTGGTTGAGGGAAGAAAGAACCAAACCCAGGGGAAGGTGAGGTGTGGGATGGAGGAGGCAGAGGCGGAGGGAAGTCAAGCAGAGCATTTGAGGAAATCCTACAGCAAGATAAGCAGCTTGTGTGCTGGAAAACCACGGGGCAGGTTTCTGCCTTTTCCGGCACGGGCTGCCTGGCTGGATGGGACACTCCCCCCCCCCAGCCCCAGCACTTTTAAATAAAAATGGATCATTTTCCTCCTTTACTTCTGAAGAGAAAAAAAAAAAAAGCCCAGTATTTTTCAGGGTGGGTCTCGGGCCAAATTCCTTTAGCGTCTCCCAAAATGGGGGGAAATTGTTTCAAGGTTTTTTATATTTTTAATTATTTTATTTTAAATGATGCTGATATTGTTTTACCAAAATCCAGAACTTTCTATGAAAAGACTGATCATCTTCTTGTAGCCATCCCAGGGAATGAGGAGGGAGCCAGGCCCTGGAACCAGCCCTGCATCCCTACAGCTGCTCCGATGGGGCAGGGAGGCTGAGGAGGAAGAGGAGGAGTGTGAGACCCCTGTCACGGGGCAGAATTCAGCCTCAGGGACTATTTAGGAGGAAGGAAAAGCAGCCTGTGGCTTGTGGGGTGGTGTATGGGGTGGTGTATGGGGACTGGAGGGGGGTCTGTCACAGGAAAACCAGGGAGACAGAGCTTGCATGAAGGAAGATGCTTGTTAGAGCTAAAGATTTGGCAGGACAGGGTGCAGTAAGAGCCCTCCTTGACAGGTTGTGGCTCCAACAGCTCAAGCCCACCTCAGGGATGTCCCATCCAAACTCCATGGTCTACTGTGGCACCACGGTTCCAGCAGCACTAACCCTCTCTGTGCTCCTCATCCAGCTCCTGGGAGACATCCTCATCATCGTCCTGGCTTCCCACTTCGCCCGGGATTTCACCCCAGCTTGCCAGTTTGCCTGGCAAAAGCTGGTCGGTGTGGTGGCCCACGCTCTGGCCCGCAAGTACCACTGAGCATCCCAGGGTTGGCCGTGTGAGGAAGGGTCCCTGCTCCACCACAAGCACCTCTGAGCAGAAGGAAGATGCTTGTTGGGTACTGACAAGCCGTAGCCATCCAATAAATGCTTCCCAGCAGCGTGTCTGCAGAGTCTGCCTGTTCTCTGGGCTGGGGAAGGGGGGGAGGAAGGGGGATTTGCGCTGTGGAATGCGATGCCATCAGCATGTGGGTGTATTTCTTGTTTCTAAGGGTTGTTGCAGGCAGAATTTCCTTAACTCTGCAGTGCTCTCTCATGCAAGCTCCCTGCCAGCACACTCACCGGGTTGTGGGGGGGTGTCTGTGGGGAGAAAACCCCCACAAAGGGCCCAGAAAAGGTCCTGGGGATAATGAGGGACTGCAAAAAACCCACATCTGCTCTCCCAGCTCTACTTCTATGTGAAATAAAATGCAGCCAGCACTGTACAGAGCACAGAGTTTCCATCCGAGCCGTTGCTGCACCCAAGGAGGTGGCACCTCCTTTGCCTTGCTCTAGGGCTTGGGGATGGATGGTCGCCTCTTTGAGCAGCCTGAGGCAGCAGAAAACCTTTGGACTCTGACTCTTGGTGGGGGGTGTTCAGGAGATGTTTGCTTCTTCTAGCTATATGAGCTGGCCTTAGAGGAGATACTGCTTCCCCAAGGGGGATGAGGAGAGCTGGAGAGGGGCTCTTGGTCAGGGGGTGGAGTGACAGGACAAGGGGTAACAGTTTTAAATTGTAAGAAGGGAGATTTAGATGAGATATTAGGGAGAAATTATTTCCTGTGAGGGTGGTGAGACTCTGGCCCAGGTTGTCCCGAGACGCTGTGGCTGCCCCATCCCTGGAGGGGTTCAAGGCCAGGCTGGATGGGGCTTGGAGCAACCTGGTGTGGTGGGAGGTGTCCCTGCCCAGGGCGAGGGGGTTGGAAGTGGATGATCTTTAAGGTCCCTTCCAACTCTAACCATTCTATGATTCTATGATTTATCATGCTGATACACAGAGCAGACCTTCAACCCACGGTCCCAAAGACCCCCTTCTC
Organism: Thinocorus orbignyianus; assembly: GCA_013400375.1. NCBI lineage: Eukaryota > Metazoa > Chordata > Aves > Ciconiiformes > Thinocoridae > Thinocorus > Thinocorus orbignyianus. The sequence goes on from VXBW01000473.1 coordinate 10,771, forward strand.
CAGGTTGAGGGCATTCAGCTCCCAGCATCACCCTGCGAACAAACCCCACCACCCGAAATGGGGTGGATGAAGTGGAAAACTGGGACAAGGTGCTTCAAACTCACGGAACGTGGTTGGCAGAAAGGCTGTGATCACAAGGGTGGTCCATCACACCCATGAGGTGCTCTTAATGTCCTCTCCCTTCTTAGGAGCTTGCAGTTTGCCCAGCCAAGATTCGACTCCTGTCTGGTTTAGAAATGATAGAAACCCCCTGAATCATAATACGTGTTGCATCGTGCAGCCCTGAAATGATGGGGAACTCCCACCAGCAGGCTGATGGATTGTCCTCCTCCTTCACGGCAGCTTCTCTCAAAGCTGAGACAGCACTGCAAGCCTGTGATGAATGAGCACACCACGTCGCTTTGGAAAGAAAAGAATTTCCAGGACAACCACACAGACTAATAAGTGGAGAGGCTGCACCAGAGGAGGATCGCTTCTTGCGGAAATTGGTAGGAGAGGGCAGAGTGTTAAATTATATAAATTAGAAAACCATTGTGATCTGTGACTGCAACACCCGCTCTTTATCAACTGTCTCCTCCTGGAGCCTGCCCTCCTGCAGATCCGTGGTGAAAATGGACACACACGGTTTACAAATGGAAAATAAAACATCACATTTATCTCTTCAAGGCCAGGCTGGATGGGGTTTCGAGCAGCCTGCTCTGGTGGGAGGTGTCCCTGCCCAGGGCAGGGGGGTTGGAACTGGATGATCTTGAAGGTCCCTTCCAACTTGAACCATTTTATGATTCCATGATTTTACGATTCTGTGATACTGTGTGCAGTTCTTACAGGTGATAAGGAAAAGAATGAGTCGAATATCTGCACTAGGATAATTAATGGAGTCTGCAATGAAAAAAAAAAATGTGGTGGTGTGCTTCCTGCTTACAAAAGAAGCATTCCTGTTTTCTAACCCTCCTGTTAGCTCCTGTGGCATTTTGCCTGGAAAGGAAACCTTAAAAACTCCTGCTTATAAGTCTAATTAATTATTCAAACCCTAGAGCCTTCTAAAGAATTCTTATTTGAGGTTTAATGTCAGCCGAAGGAGCAGGCTAACCGCAGGGCTACCAGGTATAATCATTTTTATCTGTCCCGATCCCCACACTTACCACAATAACAAAGGAGCCCAAAAAAGCCAAACTCCAGAAAAACAACCCCCAAACCAGCTTTACTTTTTAGCATAAGCCGAAAATACTCTTTTAACTGACTCTGTGCTGCCCCTGCCGGGGTTATATATAGCGTAAGGCACGACTTTGTGCCTCTAGAGGGAATTTGCTGTCAGAGGCGTCAGCATAATAGAGCGTTTCAGAAGACAGGTCTTACAGCTGGTGGGGCTGGAATATAATCATAACAAAATCCAGCCATCCATGTGATGTGTTTGTTGTGCTTTCCCACACTCCTTGAAGTGAGGGTGAGCGGTGATGTACTCGCTCTGATTTTGCAAAAAGGCGCTTTATTGCTTTTGAGGAGTAAATAAAGATGATGCTTTCTCTGAGAAACAGAAGAGAAATAACCAAGATGCCTAGCGGCTCCCTGCGCCCGCAGCAACCATTTCTGGCAGTTTTTCTCACTGCACTTTATCGTCCAGGGATATTTGGACCTTTTCAGCGCGGGAGAGGGCCATAAGGAGTCCCCCGGGTGAGCCTGGAGCGATGGGGGCATCTCTTCTGTCTGATTTCCGTGAGCCACATTGTGCAAGGGTGGTCTGGGAATGGGTTCACAGCTTTTTTTTTTTCCCTGTGTCACTAGCAAAATCTGATGTCATGGCAACTGCTTCAAAAAACCTTGAGGAAAAAAATCATTCGGATATTAAGAGGTTTTAGGTCCACCTCCATCTCTCTCCCCCTTGGTAACTTTGGAGAAATGAAGGTTTGAAACCCCAGAGTGACTTATCACAGCCGATCTGCCTCATCTTTCCTTTCTCCCACCCCCTCACCTCCTCCCACCCCTGTTCAGTGCCCTTCCAGCCCAAATTCTCTTCAATAAGAGAAACAGACGTGCTCGTTTCCCATCCCAGACCAGAAGCAGCAACAGTGACGTGTCTGAGGTGATGATGAGTTTCTCTTTCATATCCCGAAGACTCACCAGGTCAGAAGCTCAGGAGTTCTCATCACCTGGTACAAGCTGAGCTCAGAAATCAAATTACTACTTTTTTACTTTTTTGTTTGGCTGATTGTTTTATTGGCAACCTTTTATCATGTCTCTCCCTCAGTTGTTCCTTGACCTGCTTGCCCAGGGAAGTTATGGATGCTTCCCATCCCTGGAAGTGTTTAAGGCCAGGTTGGAGGGGGCTTGGAGCAATCTGGTGTGGTGGGAGGTGTCCCTGCCCAGGGCAGGGGGTTGGAACTGGAAGATCTTGAAGGTCCCTTCCAATTCTAACCATCCTATGATTCTACAATATTCAATACTGGGGTTGTATTATTACAATTATTTCTAAGAGTAGGTGTGGTTATTATAATTATTTCCTGGAATTCATTATCGTAAGTCCCATTCTTCCGGCACCTGCGCTCTGCCATCAGGTGGTTGTCTTTTGGGGGTCTTCTGGAGGAAGACCCAAAGTCTTCTTCACCATTTCCTTTTTGCCTTTGTTGGGTTGCCCAGCCTCCAGACACTGAGACTGCTTCTCACTGGATGGTTGCTTCTGTTTAGACTCATCCTGGTGTTCATCAAGGCCTCTTGCAGCAGATGTCCTGTTACCTGCTAACATGAAACTTATTCACGCTAAAAACACCTAGTTAAAAGTTCTGCTTCTCTCAAAACTTCTACTTTTCCACATCAATACAGAGAAAGAAGATGGAGGCACCTTTTTTTTTTGCAGTAAAAGGCTTGGCAGGGGATGTGTGCATTTTTCTAGGGTTGCAAAAACCTAAAAATGCACCCAATTTTACCCAAAAATTTCATCATGAAACCTAAGCAGTATTTCCAGGGAGCTGTATCTCTATCCTACCTTCATATCTAGCCGGCAAGTGCAGAGCACCAGTTTCCCCCCGGAGCCACCACCCACTCTTGGGGCAAATAATTGGATTTATTCGGTGTTGACCATTCAAAAAATTCATGGATCTGTGCTTTAAAAGGAAGGAAAATTGAGGGAAAGCTAATTTTTTCTTTTACTGCTGCTCTGACCAGCATTTCCTAGATGTTTATGATCCTCATGTTTACTCCTGCAGCACTTACCCTTATGCTGCCACCAGGGAAAAGCAGCTCGAGGTAGGGAGGGAATGCCATCATCAACAGATGAAGATCATCAAGTTCCAGCCACCCTGTCATAAATAAAGCACCCGAAGCACATTTGCAGATGATGAGGTGCACGTTCAAGTCTGTACACCCAGATTCAAATACTTGAATCTATATTTTCATGTAATTGGAACACTCTAGAAAGCTGTCTGCCAATTTAACTTATTGAGCTAATTATTTAGCTGGCAAAGTACAGAGTTGAGGCACAGATGTCTGGAGCTTTGTCCGAGAAGTGGGGTAGTTCGAAATGGACTAATGCCTTTTTTCACGGCACACTGATGAGTTTAGCCACATGCCTCCCAATTAAAAGAGGCCACGTTCCCTGTTTACATAGACAGATGGAGTGTGAATTCCTTGGGTGCTGAGGGCTGGAAGAAGTTTAAATTCTTCCCCATCAGTCACTTCAGCCCCTGAAAAGAGCAGCAGAGAAGCCAGGCAAATAATTAGAGTAGCTTAGAGGAGTGTTTTATACCCTCCCCCCTCCAGCTTTTTTTTATTTTTTTATTTTTTTTTTCCCACTTAAAACCTGGGCAGGGCTCATCCCTGTATTTAAAACTTAATCCCTTTAAGCGTAGCTTTTCTTTGATGGTTTGTATTTCACACAATACTGCATTTCCCTGAGGTATCTGTGGGCTGTGGGTTGGAAGCCGGCGGTTGACAGCTCTGTAGAAGAAATGAGAGCTGGGCTTGTGTACACATTGCTTAATTTTACCCACAACTGTGAGCTGTAATAACAACAATCCTGCGAAGAATTATAGCTGCTCTGTGTGTTACTAACACACACATCGACTGAATTACCTGTCACTAAAGAACAGCTCGAGGGGCTGTCGGTAAGAGCTGTAGTAATGGCAGCAAGGATTAGAATAGTAAATAACCTCTGAAGTGAAGGGAAAGGATAATGTTCTAAATTTGCCAGTATCTTACCAAATTTACACTTGCAAGAGTGACCGTGTCCTCTCAGGGGTGAGAGTGAGTGAGAGATAAATGTCAGAAATTCCTTCTATTTCTGTAGGTTTGGGTGGGAAAATGCCTTAAATTCCCCCCCAGTGCCACCCTCTGCCCTGGGCAGGGCCACCTCCCACCACACCAGGTTGCTCCAAGCCCCATCCAGCCTGGCCTTGAACCCCTCCAGGGATGGGACAGCCACAGCTTCTCTGGGAAACCTCTTCCAGTGCCTCACCACCCTCACACCAAACAAGTTCTTCCCCACATCTCAGCTCCATCTCCCCTCTTTCAGGGTCAAACCCTTCCCCCTCATCCTAGGGCTCCCCTCCCTCATCAAGAGTCCCTCCCCAGGTCTCCTATAGGCCTCTCATCTGCTGCATAAAAATAGTTTGAGGATTCAGGATCCTCAGCAGTCAAACAGATGACAGGATGGAATAGAAAGTATCCAAACTGTGATTCACCAGCTGTTCTACCATATGCAAAACCTCTTGGCTCTCCTGCATCCTACATCAGTGCCTTCTTGGAGTAAGAAGTTTGTGTATCATTCTGCAGATGACTTTGGTTTTTACCAAAAGCTTACGGAGGTGGAGGGACACAGCACTTAGCTGACAGTTGAATTATGGGCTTCTCAAGACCAGGACACAGAGAGCTGTTTATGAGACTGACAGACGTGATACCCTATCAACTGCCTTGCACCAGAGGGCAAAACATCTTGAGAGGTGGCATCTGTTGAAGGGTGCCAGCAGACTTGTGTCTCACTCAGAAAGCCTACTTCAGGACTTGGGAGTCATGGAGAGAGTTCATGGGTCCTTGCTCTGCCTTTTCCTCGTCCTTCTGTCATTCTTCATATAATGGTTGGAGTTGGAAGGGACCTTCAAGATCATCCAGTTCCAACCCCCTGCCCTGGGCAGGGACACCTCCCACCACACCAGGTTGCTCCAAGCCCCATCCAGTCTGCCCTTGAACCCCTCCAGGGGTGGGGCAGCCAGGACTTCTCTGGGCAACCTCTTCCAGGGTTCTCACCACCCTCATACCAAAGAATTTCTTCCTAATATCTAATTTAAATCTCCCCTCTTCCAATTTAAAACAGCTACAAGCAAGAGGACTCCATGCAGACAGCCAGGTGTGCTCTGACATTGCCAGGTGACTCCTCCACATGGTTACCTAAGAGTGGCTTCCACTGCTTTATGAACAAGACTCCCATACCTGCTGCATGGATGTCACAGTGCACCTCCTCCCTGCAGGCTGTGGGCTTCATCCTCATTTTAGACATCTTTCTCTTTTTTAATTCCTTTGCAGCTCCATTTTCTTTCTTCCCGTGAAATGAGTTGTCACACTCAGTTGGTCTTTCTCTTCCCCAAAAATAACCTTGGCAGCAAAGACCTGATGTAAGTGTCTTTGCACCAAGTAATTTCTGTGTCTTCAGGAGCTGTGCACAGCCGAGAACCCAGAGAGCCCAGCGACAGTTTGCAGGATCCAGCCAACAGGCACTCACCGTCGAGCTGCCAAAAAGCAGCGTTATGAACATCTGCTAGCCCAAGAGCGAAAGATTTTGGGCTTGGATATTCTCAGATGTACAGGTGCGAGTGCTGTTTTCCGGAAGAAATGTGATAAACAATAATGAAATCACCCTCTCACAGGGAGGAGAGCTCTGTGCTTTACAGGAACAGCTTCTGCAAGCTGAGAAGAAAAGGTTTCGTGTCGTAAATTCATAGAATCATGCAATGGTTTGGGTTGGAAGGGACCTTAAAGACCAGCAAGTCCCACTCCCTGCCCTGGGCAGGGACATCTCCCACCACACCAGGTTGTTCCAAGCCCCATCCAACCTGGCCTTGAACCCCTCCAGGGATGGGGCAGCCACAGCTTCTCTGGGCAACCTGGGCCAGGCTCTCACCACCCTCACACCAAAGGTCTTCCCCACATCTCATCTTCTCTGGAGACATTCAGATCCCACCTGTACATATTCCTCTGCCACCTGCTCTGAGTGACCCTGCAGGGGTTGGACTAAGAGGTCTTCAGAGGTCCTTTCCAACCCCATATCATCCTGTGATTCTGTGATTTTTTTTGTGTGTGGAATATGCAGAAAAATGGGTGTCCGACCTCACCAGAGCGGCGGTGGGTGAGCATTGGTTCACGAGATACGGTGCTTTATGAGGTGTGTGCTCTGAATCCAGCTCTGAGAAAATATGCCATCCATCTCTCCTGCCCCTCATCTGTTACTTCTCTTTTACCTGAAGAAAAAGAATGATTTGAGCTGAAATCTAAGTATTCTACTGAAATAGTGCCAAAAATATTAGTTTCCCATTTCTTCTGCAGCCAGCCTAACATCTGCCTCGCTTCAGCAGAAGCATGTGTTCTCTTCTTGGGGTCACTCTTCCTGCTTCCCGATGTTATCCAGATCTTGTGGAGACAGCAGAGCCTGGAGCTTCCCCTTGGGTGCCCATCATGGTCAGGAAGAGAGCTCCAAGAGAAACCAGGCCAGGTTACAGATCTCCGCTCCACCCATCAGTGCCCTTCAGTTTGCATCAAAAACAGAGTATGCTTGAGTTCTGTAACTCGAATTTGGGTCATCTGACCTTCAGCTCATTCTGTTTCCTACGTTTTTGAGGTATAGTGCAGCTATAAAACCGTAAAACATGTTTGCTTTTTTATGGGGATAGTTGACTTATATTAATATAGAGCAATCCTGTTAGCAACGATCTCCCCGTGATAGGTCACGCCAAATAATTGCATCAGGGAGGATTGCTGGTATATTTAGAATCATAGAATCACAAAATAGTCAGAGTTGGAAGCAACTACAAAGATCACCCAGTTCCAACTCTCCTGCCCTGGGCAGGGACACCTCCCACCACACCAGGTTGCTCCAAGCCCCATCCAGCCTGGCCTTGAACCCCTCCAGGGATGGGGCAGCCNCAGCCCAGGATGGGGTTGCTTTCTGGGCTGCCAGTGCGCACTGCCGGCTCCTGGGGAGCTTCTCATCCCTTTTGAAAGGGTTTATGTTCACACAGGACTTTTGAAATTGCTCAGAGAGGATTATTGTGTTTTTGCCTTCTTTACAAAAAAAGAAACAAAACCAAACCAAAAGAAAAGGATAATGCTTAAAATTGAATTCTACCCATTTCCTTCTACAGAGACAGTCACCCTTCTCATACGAACACCTTCCCATCACACAGTCCAGGGAGCTCTTCATATAACGACAGTGGTTGCAGGAAGATCTTTTTTGGAGATACTCAGCCTAACAGTGCAAATATTTTAGTAATTTTTTTTTAATAGCAAAAGAACTTTAGCAGTGAGGAACCTGACTTCTTGGAAGGGTTACCTGTCTGTCTCCCACTGGTGCAGAAGCCAGACTGAATGTCTTTATGCCCAATTTCATCACACAATGCATGAAACCTCCTGGACAGTGATAACAGAAGAAACAAATATGGTGTTTTGCAAGAATGTGTTGCTTCAATTCCAAGCACTGAGGATGGGTTCCTCCTGGAACAAATAGTTACAGCATTAACCCTTGTTAAATTTCACAGAATCAGGGAGTTGTCAGGGTTGGAAAGGACCTCTGGAGACCATCCAGTCCAACTCCCCTCCTAAAGTGGGGTTGCCCAGAACACATCACTCAGGACTGCATCCAGGTGAGGCTTGAAGGTCTTCAGAGAAGGTGAGTCCACACTCTCCCCTGGCAACCTCTGACAGGGCTCTACCACCCTCACCCCAAAGAAGTTTCTCCTCATATTTGAATGGGACTCCATCAGTAAATTAAGAGCACAATTTGAGGGTCAGTTTCCCTTCTGCTGGAAGAGGAGGGCCACCCTATCCCAGAGCTTCTTGGTTCTCACCCCATAAACAATGGGGTTTAACATGGGGGGCACCAGCAAGTAGAGATTGGCCACCGTTATGTGGACCTGGGGAGGGATGCTCTGCCCAAAACGGTGGGTGAGAAACGTGAAGAGGGCAGGGACATAAAAAGCAAGAATGACACAGACATGGGATGCGCAAGTGCTGAAGGCCTTGAGTTGTGCCTCTGGGGATGACAGCCTCATCACCACACGCAGGATCATGACGTAGGACACAGAGATCAGGGTCACGTCAGACCCTGTCACTACGAAAGCCACGAAGAGGCCGTAAACGGCATTGACTCTGGTGTCCCCACATGCCAGCTTCACCACGGCCATGTGCTCGCAGTAGGAGTGGGAGATGATGTGGTGCTGGCAAAAGGACATCCTGCGGAGGAGGAAGCAGAAGGGACTCACCAGGAGGACCCCACGCACCAGCACCAGGCTCTCGAGGGCCACCACCAAGGGCACAGAGAAGATGCTGGAGTGCCTCAGTGGGTGGCAAATAGCGACGTAGCGATCCAAGGCCATGGCCATGAGCACGCCCGACTCCACCGAAGAGAAGGTATGGATGAAGAATAACTGAGCGAGGCAGCAGACAAAATGGATCTCCCCAGAACCCAACCAGAAGGTGCCGAGCATTTTGGGGAGTGTGGATGTCGTTAAGACCAGGTCAGTGAAGGCCAGCGTGGCCAGGAGGAGGTACATGGGCTCGTGCAGGCTTGGCTCTGCCTTTATAGTGAGGAGAAGGGTGATGTTTCCCAGCACAGCAATGACATACATGATGCAGAAGGGGAAGGCAATCCAGAACTGCTCCTTCTCCAGCCCAGGAATGCCAACGAGTAGGAAATAGGGAGGGTGGGAGAAGGCGGTAGAGTTCAGAGACGTGAAACCCATCTTGACTCCTGCCTACGCTGAGGGCTCTTGTGTCCTGTAAAAAAAAAAGCATCAAACACCATCAACCTGGTCTGGTCAGCGGCAAACAGAGGCTGGCATGAGCTGCAGTCCAGAAGCTCCAGTTCCCCACGCAGCCATCCATCCCAGTGACAGCCACTTGCACTGGTTCGGGAGAGCACTTTCAGAGCAAATGTCCTGCCAGTTTCCACTGAAAGGGCTCCATGTGGTGGAGTGGTCCTGGAGCAGACAGGCTGGGCTCCTCCCAGATCAGACTGACTGGGAAGACTGCCCGAGGTGCACACCTGATACTTCTCAAGTGTCCAAAGGGTGTCCAGTCTAGGAGACCAGACGACAGCTGGTCTGACGTTAAAACTTCTTGAAATGTGCCTGGTGGGGATGTGAAGTCATTGCCGCCTCTGCAAAAGCTCTGCAGAAGCTTTAAACAGCACCCAGCTGCTTGTCAGCATAAACAGAAGCTACAAGTGCTCTCCTCAGCTAAGACACGTCCAATTTCAGGGCAAAAAACTCAGCCAGTGCCACAGTATTTGATATCACACACACACAACACCTGAACACAGTGCTCCAGTGATGTCCATTCTGCCACCCCCAAAAGAGCCTGCAGCTTGCTCAGGCCCTGCTCAGCTCATGTTTTTTCCCTAATACTTGGGGAAAAGGATTCCTTGAAGACTCACCTGATAAGACCCTTCAGACACCTTCCTGTGTCTCAACATGTTTGTGCTGGAGACCTGCAGGGAGCAGGGGCAGGGAGCAGACAATAGCAGGTTCCCAAAAGGGAGGTGGGCTTTTCCTTCCCAAGGTCCTAGTGCTCCAGCAGTGGACTCCACTCCCGCCCCATCTAGAACAAGATTCCGCATTGTGACCACCCCATCCCAGCCCAGTACAGCCACCAGTCACCAGCTGGAGCAGGGCTGTTGGGCCTGTGCTTGAAACCTTACAAGTACAGAATCTTAGAGTCATAGAATGGTCAGAGTTGGAAGGGACCTTCAAGATCAGCCAGTTCCAACCCCCCTGCCATGGGCAGGGACACCTCCCACCACACCAGGGTGCTCCAAGCCCCATCCAGCCTGGCCTTGAACCCCTCCAGGGATGGAGCAGCCGCAGCTTCTCAGGGCAACCTGTTCCAGTGCCTCACCACCCCCATGATAAAGAATTTCCTTCTAGTATATGTATAGCTTGGGGTCACCTGCACTCTGGGATAGATCTCCTGGTTTGTTTGTTTTTGTTTGAAGAATGGAAATTCCTGATATTTTCCTTCCTTCATTCCACCTCCTTCCTCCCAGCAGCCTCCGCTGGTGCTGCTTTGCCTAAAACTTCATTTTTCCACGGAGAACTCCTGGGCAGGGAACACAACTCCCAGGCCAAGGCAGTGGGAAACAGGAGTGTGTCTGCAAAGCTCCGCTGACTGGGGGCTGATCAGGGAGAAGTGGTGGCACAAAAGGGCTCATTGCAGAGCAAGAAATTACTGCCCGAACCCTAAATACTCACCCACCTCCTCCTGCAGGTTTTCAGGCAGGGACTCTGCATTGCAGAGAGCAGGAGATACTTATCTGTCTGAGGGATAAATCCCAGCAGGGAGCTCTGCACTTCCCCTGCTACTTTACATGTAATTATCGAGAGAGAAATAGACAGTTTTTAACCCCCTCGGTGCTGAAAATCTCGTAGACACATCTGCATTTTGCCCAGTTTTGAATCTGTTTTCTTACAGTGTGTTTATTTGGAGGAGAGGGGAAGAGAGGGGAGGGGAGAGGAGAGGAAGGGAGGAGAGGAGGGGAGGGGGGAAGAGGGAAGGGGGATGGGGGAAGGGAAGAATACTTGAAGACCCTCCAGGAGATCTCCAACAGCTGCTCCAGCCCCAGGCAACTCCCCATTGCCTCCATCGACACCTCCAGGCTCCTGTAACTCCCTGTTTTCTCCCCACCACCGTGCAAACCACACTTCCACCCCATCTTCCCCTGCCTCCTTTCTTCTGCTTCTCCCATCCCTTCCCTTTCCAGTGCCTTTTCCAACTGAAGCAGGCTCTTTCCTCACCTTCCCGGACCCAGCTGGACCCCAGCTAAGCTCCACCTCTGGCTCTTGGCCCTGCTCATGGAGGACAGGTGGGTTCAGGTGCCCTGTGCTCTGGTTGGGATTTTCCTTCTGCTGCAGGGCAGAGGTGCCCGGGGACCTCAGCAATGGAGATTTCATAGAATCATCCAGGGGTTTTGGTTGGAAAGGACCTTAAAGTTCACCTAGTTCCACCCCCCATGCCCTGGGCAGGGACACCACCCACTAGACCAGGTTGGAAATTGCCTTCAGGTGGAAAAGGGTTGTCATAGTCATCAGCAAAGACATGTGTTGGGGAAGAACATTTCCATCCTTCCTCAGCAAAGCAACGCTCTGTAACTAAACTTTGGAAAACAAGATAGAAAGCAAGAATCACACACAGTTTTCATTCTTTACCCAGGAGAAATTCATCTTGCCTGCCTGCTCTGAGGCTCTATTAACTGTCTTTCTGACAAATAGGTGGCTGGGAAACATAATACAGCATTTTCAGGATGATTCATTCATTTTTCTTTATTAATTTTTCTTTCAGCACACAAGGGGGAAAAAAAAGCAACCCAAAACCAAGGACCATATGGAGAATGAGCAGAAACCGTTTCTCAGTGCCACAGCCATCTGAAAAGGGTTTAGATCCGTAGTGCACCTCTGGAAAATTCATTCACACATCCCAAATCACATTAGGCAGGTACAGATTGTTTTCATTTTTATGAAATTATTTTTTTCACCCTTCTAAGCTCTAATAAAACAGAAGATGACCAAAATGACAGGGGGCAAAATTGCCTTTAGGTCCCAGATGGCAACTACTTGCAACTCACCTAAATGAAAGTATTTGTTTTGAAATAAAATGGGCTCTAATTTAGCAGAAAAGGTTGGAACAAGGTGTGTTTCAGGGAGACTGAAACCGTACAAGCACAGACTACAAAAAGGGCACCTGTTTTGCTCCCAGCGTTAACTGGGAATTGGAAGAAACTGCACCAAACTCCGCCAAATATGTCTGCAAAATAAAAAACTCACCAAATATTTCTGAAAGCCCTGATGTGAGACAGCACATGTCTTTTGGTGAGGGACCCCTTCTACCACACCTGCAAGAGCCCCTGAGTACAGTGCTTAGACCTGTCTTCTAGCCTCCCTGATGGAACTCCCTGATTTCCACATATTTCCCTGTTTTTCTCAATTAATTTCTTTTTCACAGCTAAATGTGACTATTTTGTGCCAGCACGTGGCTTACACCTGCTAATATTAAGAGAGAAACAGGAACACATGCCAGGCAAAGGAGGGTTGCTCAGAGGGGTTGTGCTGACCCCACCTGGAGTCCTGTGTCCAGCTCTGGAGTCCTCAGCACAGAAAGGACATGGAGCTGGTGGGACGGGGCCAGCGGAGGCCACGGAGATGCTGGGAGGGCTGGAGCAGCTNACCCAAATGGGTAAAACCCTGAGCAAACTGACATAAAACTAAGTGAAACTTCTTCCTGCAAATCTTAGACCGTCAAACATACTTCCACTTGCATGGTATAAATCAGTGCAGATTTACACGCTGTATAATTTTTGGTTTTCTCTTTCCTCCCTCTCTAGCAGTTCCTCCTGATTTTTGTTGGTTTGGACTCTGGGCTGACCTTTCTGGAGAGAGATCTGCTGTGCTTCCAAAAGGACTATCCCATAGTCCACTCACTCAGCACTTGCTAAACTGCATCTAGATACTGCATCTGGTTTTGGGCCTCAATGCCAAAAAAGCATGAAAAAAACAGAATGAGTCTGGCTGATGGCTCCCAGGGTGGCTGGGGTTGGAGCATGCTCCATGAGGAGAGGCTTTGAAAAATGGGCTTGTATGGCCTGGAAAAGAAGAAATTTCAGGACAATCAAACAGCAGAAGAGCAGGATTCCTCTACCCTTATCAGGAAGGTGGACCCAAGCTCCTCATAATGTGTCATGCAGAAGTATGAGAGAAATCAAGCATAAATTGAAAGAGGTTCAAAGTGGATATAAACCAAAGCTTTTTTCACAGTAAGGCAAGCAAGTACTGTAATAGAAACCCAAAGAGATTGGGCAGCACCCATCATTGGAAGCTTTCAACATCAATTGGATAAAGCCCTGAGCAAACTTGTCTGACCCTAAAACTGCCCCTGATTTGAGCAGGAGGTTGGATTGGAGATGTCCTGAGGTCACTTCCAGCCTAAACCACCCTGTGATTCCATGATAATCCTCTGCTGATGGAGACATCAGTGTTCAAGAGCACCTGGGCCTCCTGCAGTGTAGATCAGCCTTCTTAGTAGCACCTGGTGCTGCTCTAGTCACCCATGACAAGTCCTGATGTGCAAGGTTTTGTGCTCTAGTGATTCAGAAGAGTAATGATAATAAAGACAGAAAATGCTGTCACGTACTCTTTTTCATGGGGAATACATAGGAATTGTGAAAAAAGGTTCAAGATCTTGAACCTAATCCATAACTTCCAAGGGATTCCCAGCAAGTGTGAAGTCAAAGGTGTGAAACACGTTTGAGTTAGAAGGGCCACTTTCTTCAGCTTGGAAGTATCACTTACTTTTATACACATTACATTTATAAATTAGTTATTTTTTCTCTCGAGAGGTTGTATTACTATTGAATCCAATTATTAATTGAGATTATTTTTGCAGTTGCTACCACAAACTCTGGGTCCGAGATTTTTCCAGAGCATCTGCTACAAGAAGGCTGAGCTGTCCTGACTGGAGACCCGATAGATCAGAACAAGACCACAGTGGTGGAGAACTTCTTCTGAAGGACATTTCTGCTTCTATAATGTCATTTCCTGTAGTTATTTTACTCAGAGATTATTGCTACAACCAAAGTTTCTGACAAAACTTTTGCTAAAATGTTTTTGAAAAGTGAATGTGACACAAGTGGAAACCATAAATTAACCAAATCAGTCAAAAAAACCTCCACTGTAGAGTAATAAATACTCTACCATTGTCACAAGTGAGATGGGAACAAAGAAGTGCAACATCAAGACATCTTTATTAGTTTACTGAGTCACTTTTCCTTCCCGTTGCACTACCTGCTAGATCAGGGTTGGATTTGGATCCTTGTAGTAGATTCACTCCAAGTTTGGTGAGGATAAATGCTCCGGGAAGGAGTTTACAATTCTATTTACTTTTTGCCTTGTGGTAGAACCTCAGAGTCTCCTACCTACCATGTGGTGGGTGCCACACAGCGCACGGTCCTACCCCAAAGATCTAAGTGTAAAACAAGATGAGCTGGTGTGAGGATGCAGGAGACAGCAACCAAGCACAGGTCACCGCAGAGTTCTGTTGTTGTGTATGTGAATTAAATTGAGGATCCTCCTCTGTATCTGCTTGGTCCTCACCCCGTAGATGATGGGGTTGACCACAGTGGGCACCAGGATGTAGACATTCCCCATGGTGATATGTACCAGAGGAGCCAGGTCCTTCCCAAACCTGTGCACCACAGACAGCCCGATCAGGGGCACATAGAAGGCCAGGACCACGCAGATATGGGCAACGCAGGTGCTGAACACCTTGAGCCTCTCCTTCCATGAAGCCAGCCGCAAGACAGCCTTGAGAATGAGGATGTAGGAGAGGCAGATGAGGACGGAGTCCAGCCCCATGACCAGTAGGATGGCGATGAGGCCATAGACCACGCTGGGAGTGGTGTTGGCGCAGGCCAGGTTCATCACGTCCTGGTGGAGGCAGAAGGAGTGTGACAGTTCCCGGGACCTGCAGAAGGGAAGGGGCAGGAGGAGCAAAGGCAAAGGCAGGAAGAAGAGGACACCCCTGGCCATGGCTACCAGCCCAATTTTTGCCGTCGCAGCGTTGGTGAGGATGGAAGCGTGTCTCAGTGGGTGGCAGATGGCCACATACCGGTCCACGGCCATTGCCAGGAGGACAGAGGACTCGATGGCAGAGAGGCTGTGGATGAGGAACATCTGGACGAGGCAGGCGCCGAAGCTGATCTCCCTGGTGTTGAACCAGTAGAAGGAGAGGACACGTGGCACCGTGGAGGTGGACAAGGCCAGGTCGATGGCCGCCAGCATGCAGAGGAAGAAGTACATGGGAGCGTGAAGGCTGGGCTCCGTCTTGACAATGAACAGCACCGCGCAGTTGCCCGTGACCGCCACGATGTAGAGGGAGCACAGAAAGATGGCCATCCAGAAATGGGCAGCCTCCAGCCCCGGGATGCTGGCCAAGATGAAGGAGGATGGGCTGGGGTCAGAGCCGTTGGAGAAGGGCATGGCACGTGGGGTGAGGAGCAGTCATGCTATGCCGTGGCACATCCCCTGCTGCGAGGGAAAGAGAAACAGCAGCTTTATAAATCCTTTCCCACGACCGTGAGTCCCATGGGGCTGTGACTGCGAAATGCAAGGGAATCTTATAGCTGCCATTCCGATATGGAAAGCTCCCCTCTCATTTCCTACCCCGTCACGGATATATACAACAACATATGCAGCCACGGAATGCTGGCATTTGAATCCGAGCAAGATTTTCTTGGGTTGTCTCAAATGCTAAACACTATAAAATCAACATTTTAAACTCTAAACCCCAGCCGCTAAGCTTGTTGTCTTTTATCTTTAAAGGCAAAAGTATATAAAACGCCCCAACAAGCAAACAGTGAAACAAAACGGATTTTTTAGCTCTTCCTGCTAAACTCCAGCTCTGCTCGAGTTTTTCCATATGTGCTGGGCTGCTCTGTCAGAAACGTGCCCTGTGAAACTGGCTGCGCTGCCTCCCACGGCCCCCAGCTCCCTTGTGCTGCAGACAGGCACAGCAAGACACACCATACTTATTATTTGTTTGCACACACAAATTCATCCTTCCTGCCTGAAAACACGTATGGAAATATCAGAATATCTGTAGAGAAAATAAATAAATAAATAAATGTGTATATGATGATACGTAATATATATATATTATTCTCTATCTGTAATATCAGAATATCTGTAGAGAAAAAAAACTATGTATATGATGATATATAATATATATATTATTCTCCATCTGTAACCTTTCCAGGAGTGTTGTGATTCCAGGAGAACAGCCAGGAAGATATGCAAAATCCTCTGCTTTAGATGCATTTCTATACTCAGACATCAGATATTTTTAAAAATACCGGGAATTAAAAGGTATCAGGATGGAGCATTAAAGGCAGACCCTGACTGACTGCCAGCCCTGAGGCTTGACTTGAGAAGAGGGGAATGAGCCGGACCCCCTGGTGAACACGGAGCTTCTTCCATCCACCCCAATGGACCAGGCAGGTCAGAGGCTGATTCTACCCGCCCTGGACCAAACCCATCATCTCCCCTGGCCTCTATGGACAGCATGAGGACAAGCCCACGACTGCTCTCCCCAGCATTACCCAGTTTTTTGATTATGGATTTTTTCTTTCATAGAATCATAGAGTGGTTTGGGTTGGAAGGGACCTTAAAGATCACCAAGTTCCAGACCCCATGGGACACCTCCCACTAGACCAGTTATGGTCTACCGTTGATGCTTTCTCTGTGTAAAACATGGATGCAAAGTTTTTATGGCAAACCATGCAGGATAGCGGAGAACCACAGAATGATCTGGGGTTGGAAGGGACCTCTGGAGGTCATCTAGTCCAACTCCCCTACCAAAGCAGGTCCTCCTAGAGCAGGTTGCCTAGGAACTTGTCCAAGTGGGCTTTGAATGTCTCCAGAGACAGAGACTCCATCACCTCTCTGGGCAGCCTCTGCCAGTGCTCAAAATACTAGTACAACTATTTTAAAAGTGACATTTGATTGTGAAAATGTGGGTGTTTTTTTTCAGTCATAGAATGGTTAGAGTTGGAAGGGACCACAAAGATCATCCAGTTCCAACTCCCTGCCATGGGCAGGGACACCTCCCACCACACCAGGTTGCTCCAAGCCCCATCCAGCTGGGTTTTCAGCACTTTCGGGGACGGGACAGCCACAATGTCTCTGGGCACCTTGTTCCAGTGCCTCACTACCCTCACAGCAAAGAATTCCTTCCTAATATTTACTCTAAATTTCCCCTTTTTCAGTTTAAAACCGTTCCCTCTTGTCCTATCACTCTACTTCCTGATAAAGAGTCCCTCTCCGTGCACATCTGCATGTTACGCTAAAATAGCAATCATGATTTATTTCCCTGTTGTGGGGCTTTTCCGTTTGGAATCTATAAGCAGAAAGACTCTCAGTCTCAGCTTTTTATTCACCATTTACGAAGAGCGTAGGTGGACTCCTACTGTCGAGTTGCCTGAAAGCTACGCTGGTGACGGGGCTTTCAGCAAAGTGCTCACATTAAGGTGGAAACTAAATGAACAAAGAGCCTCAGTAACTGCCAACAGGTATTTGAGCCAGCTTACCTGCCAGCCGCCCAAGAGTAATCACCACGTGAGCCTCATCGTAAAACACCCGCCATCCTATCCATTTCTCTTGAGACAAGGGGGCTGCGAGAGACAAACACAGAGTAAATAATCCCTGGATGTTTCACTTTGTCTGTAGTCCTTTGGCACGGACAAATGCACCAACGCCTTTTCAGAAGTGACTGATGATTTTGGATTGCTGGTGGGATGAAGACCGGGCACTGTAAAGAGTTTGCTTTCCGTAGAGATGAAAATTGCATCCGTGTCTTTAAAAACAACAACAAATGCAGATTTATTTTCCTGATCCTCCCACCAACCAGCCCCAGTAGCTCCATTTAACACGAGGTAAGCACATTCAGGCGGTACAACCTTCTGAGTAGGGGACCACTAACAGCGGCCACAGCAGCTGATCCCAGTAAAGGCTCATAAACATGGACCAAACTCATCCCATGGAGCCAAAATTGGGCTGGGACCAGCTTCCCAGGAAGGGGCAGGCAATGGGAGAGCACTGGGGCAGCCCACACTCTCTCCACTGCTCCCTCCTACAATGTGGCAGTGAGAATACATAAAAATATATACTCATGTCTATCTACACACACATATCCCCTCAAAAGTCCTCTGGGCCAATTTGAGTATGTAGCCATTTTACATAACATCTCACCAGAAAATAAAAATGTGTGCATCGAGTCAAAATATTATCTCAGAGGGAAAAGAGAAGATAAACATTAAAAACACAAGGCATCACTCAAATTCAAAGTATTTTTGAACCAAAATGAAAATTTATCTTAACTGATGGTTTGGTCAAATGGGAGGGTTATTTATGCTTGGGGTTTTTGTGTGTTGGTTTGGTTTGGTTTGGTTTTCCTGGCTGTTTGTCGTCACTTTTAAGCAGAAAAACTGTACCTGCATGTCACTCCGCTGCTATTTTATAACTACATCCAGATCCTGGCTAAGTCGGTCACTCTGGGCAGGCACTCACTGTATTTGGAGTCATACAAAGGGGTTCTAGAGATGACTGGAGCCTCATCCCACCATCACCCACACCGTTAACCCATTCCTCACCCTCCTGGACATCCCTGGGTAGCCCTGCCCCGGGCGTGAAGGAGTTAGGACCAGTTGGGGAATAATGCCCACTGGGCTGAGGAATGAACCCAATGTGGTTAGAGGAGGAAAGGATAGACGGGGATGTGGCCAAGAAGTACCAGGTGCCTCCAGGACAGAGAAATGTCCTCATCCTTCTTTTAATTACAGTGTGGACAAAACCACAGAGGCAGCAGAGACCGCAGTCCGGCTCGGCATGAATGAAGTNGAAGCAGAAGGAGGGAGGGAGGGGAGGATGGGGTGGCAGTGTGGTTAGCACAGCGGTGGGGAGAAGACAGGGAGTTACAGGAGCCTGGAGGTGGTGATGGAGGCAATGAGGAGTTGCCTGGGGCTGGAGCAGTTTTGGAGATCCGGAGGATCTTCAAGTATTATTCTCCTTTCCTCCTCTCTCCAAGAGACGCCTCTAATTTGTCTCATGCTGCTCTTCCCATGCCTCAGAAGAAATAAATCCACTGGTAAGTACTCGCAATCACTTANAATTACAGTGTGGACAAAACCACAGAGGCAGCAGAGACCGCAGTCTGGCTTGGCATGAATGAAATGATGGGAGAGTTGCTGATGGCAGGGGAGATGCTCAGGGTAGGGCTAAGAGAGGGGTCAAGATGGGAGGAGCTGGCAGTGGGAACCAACTGGGGGTGGAAAGAATGATTTTTCCCCTCCTTCTCCTTCTCCTTCTCNGTGATGGAGGCAATGAGGAGTTGCCTGGGGCTGGAGCAGTTTTGGAGATCCGGAGGATCTTCAAGTATTATTCTCCTTTCCTCCTCTCTCCAAGAGACGCCTCTAATTTGTCTCATGCTGCTCTTCCCATGCCTCAGAAGAAATAAATCCACTGGTAAGTACTCGCAATCACTTACAAAGTGATCCCATGGTACAAAGCGGAGAGCTCAGTGCCTCACAGAATAGGAATTAGCAGCTCTAAGTGGTTCATCTATCTCTCTTTTCTCTCGCGCAGACATTAAACCACAATTAAATTTCCCAATTTCCCATTCCCGGAGGTGGCCACAGAGGGTTTTTCAACATACGTTCCTAAAAGACAGTACCTTATACAGAGGTTCCCAAATCTGGAGCGTCTGCTCAGCACCCGCCAGCTATGCCAGCTGGGAAGCAAACTGGGCGGCAGATGAAGCTCTGCTGAAGTGGCTGATGGAGAAGCACCAAATGCCCTGCAAGACTCTCCCCACCACAGCCTCCAGCTCTGCTAATAAATGTGCTAATTAATCTGCCCCACACGTTCCCTCTCTGTGGCAGAGGCTCTCTGGGCTTTTACTGTTTCTCAGGAGACAGGAAGCTCAGAAGTCCAGGGAGAAACTCTGGAAGTTTTCAGAACAGGAGCAGGGCAGAGCAAGGATTCTGCAAACCCAGCATCTCTCCAGCAAAGCTCTTTTCTTTCTGCTGAAAGTTGTTTGTTCCCTTACATCAATCTTTCTTTTCATAGCAGCTGGCTGTAAGCACCAGGTAAAATCTTAGATATTTTGAGCAGAGCCCTCCTATGGGGTGCTTTACCCCAAGACCTGTTGTGCCAATGCTCAGGCAGAGGTTCTGCTGTTCTTCTGGTCTGCTGGGGAGTATTTCACCTTGTGCCCCCCAGGATCCTCAGCAAAATAACTAACTCAAAACAAACAGTGCCCTGGGAATCCTCCCCTTGGGAATCTTCCTTTCTCCCTTTCATTTTATTTTTTTCATGGAGATCTTCACAGAATGAATGACAGAATGATGTGGGGTGGGAAGGGACCTCTGAAGATCATCTAGTCCAACCTCCAGCAAGAGCAGATCCCTTGTCATTCTGTTCTCTCTATTCCAGATACCGTAATGTGTAGAAAAAGACACTAATCATAGAATGGTTAGAGTTGGGGGGAGAGACCTCCAAGATC
Organism: Thinocorus orbignyianus; assembly: GCA_013400375.1. Lineage (NCBI taxonomy): Eukaryota > Metazoa > Chordata > Aves > Ciconiiformes > Thinocoridae > Thinocorus > Thinocorus orbignyianus. The sequence goes on from VXBW01000473.1 coordinate 31,069, forward strand.
ATCCAGTTCCAATCCAGAGACACCTCCCACCACACCAGGTTGCTCCAAGCCCCATCCAGCCTGGTCTTGAGCACTTTTGGGGATGGGACACCCACAGCTTCTCTAGACAATCCTGGGTTAGTCTGAAGAAGAAAGCGTGAAGTGGCAGCAGGCAGGAACAGGCCAGTTTTGGGGTGTAATCCTGCCCCTATACCTTCTGCTGCTTCACCCTTCTAAGGTGAACCCTGAGCATTTCTACTTATTCACCACCATGGTCCAAACTGGCCAAAATATGGCTTAAGACCAGTGACAACATAGCTCCACAATTTGGAGGCGTGAAAGATATGGGGGTCATTTTATTCTGTCCCTGGGAGGAGGCAAACCAGGAGGATCATAAAACCCTTCTGCTGGCTGAGACCCAGCCTACAGCAGAGCAATGAGATGCTGGGACACACGGTCATCTCCCAGCTGTAAACTGCACCTGGACATCTCCTCCTCCAACCCCTCTGAACAAAACCATCAGTACCTGGCAGATCTGAGCTGGAAAACTGTTGTATGTGGTCCATAGTGTCAAGAAGTTTAGCCATTCCTGTCATATTTCTGAAAACCCTTTTTTATAGCAAGCCTCACCACCAGCCCCACCAGAGCCCCAAACACCATCCTGGTGAGTCTCTGTGTCACACAATCCTATGCTCATCCACAGCAAAACCTGAAGATTTTAAGCAACTTCGACCTAACATCTCTGCCTCATGTAAATAGGAAAGAAATTCTTCGAATCTTTTGAAACTTTTACAACAAATAGATGTCTTTTATTGAAGATATTGCACACGTGCATTACATTCAGTGCAAAACAATGGCTGGAACATTAGACTTGGCAAGATGGGAAGGCTCAATGACATCAACAAGAGATGTAAAAGCAGTGCTGTTTCCATCACTGTAGATGTGTGTGACACTTCAGAAACACAGATTACCATGAATCACACAATCATAGAATCGTTTGGGTGGGAAGAGGCCTTAAAGATCATCCAGTGCCAGCTCCTGCTCTTGGCAGGGAGACCTCCCACCACACCAGGTTGCTCCAAGCCCCCTTAAACTTGACCTTGAACGCTTCCAGGGATGGGGCAGCCACAGCTTCTCTGAGCAACCTGTTCCAGGCTCTCACCACCCTCACACCAGACAAGTTCTTCCCCACATCTCAGCTCCATCTCCCCTCTTTCAGGGTCAAACCCTTCCCCCTTGTCCCTGGGCTCCCCTCCCTCATCAGAAGTCCCCCCCCCCAGCTTTCCTGGGGCCCCTGGAGGGACTGGAAGGGGCTCCAAGGTCTCCGTGGAGCCTCCTCTTCTCCAGGCTGAACTCCCCAACTCTCTCAGTCTGTCCTCTCAGCAGAGGGGCTCCAGCCCACCCAGCATCTCCATGGCCTCCTCTGACCCCTCTCCAGCAGGTCCATGTCCTTCTGATGCTGGGGACCCCAGAGTTGGAGGCAGCACCTGGTGGGACGTCTCATGAGAGTGAAGCAGAGGGACAGAATTCCCCCTCCTTCCCCTGCTGACCATGTTGTTGGGGATGCAGTCCAAGGTGTGGGGTGATTTCTGGGCTGCCAGTGAACGTTGCTGGGTCATGTTTGGCTGAGTCAAGTTTTTAGGAGGACTGAGAGTGCTGTGAGCCCACTTAACAGGACCTAGTCTTCAGAAAACGCTGTGTGCTCAGCCTCTGGAACTGAGCTCCATCTTGTGGGGTATTTCCAGTTGAACAACTAAGGACCGGGATATTCAGGGTGACTCCAGTCTTGAGCCTGCTGCTGGGGTTAGCTCTGCTGGAAGAGGCAGTGAGGGACCAATAACCTTGTCCAAGGAGCTCTGAGTGAAGCTTATACTGTATTATCTGGCTGTTTGAGTTCTCAAAACACATCTTACAGAGGTTCTTTGATCCACCCCAATGCATGACTTGAGAAGATAAAGTCAAACAGCCCTTTTTTTTCTGTAATTATCTCCCTCTCTTTGGGTCTTCCATCTGTATATATCACTGGCTTTACTGCTTGGGGTGTTTGCAGGCTGCTGGAAGGGACAAAAGCATCGTGCTAGGACAAAACGTGGAAGATTACAGCTCTGGGTTGAGGGACAACATCCGGGAGGATTTGCAGTTCTTTCATCTGGCAATGACCCGCATGGATGGAGAACCAAGAAACCAGTCTGCTAGCTCTGGCCAAGAAATCAGTCCACTAGCACCTTCTGGCAGAACTGGTAGGGGAAGCTACCACTCAGACTCAGTCTTCCTCCTCAGTGCCCTGAGCAAAGCCTCACGGATCTGGCTGGATTTTATGCTGTAGATAATGGGGTTGAGAGCTGGGGGGATGATGAGGTAGGTGTAGGCCACCAGAGTGTTAACCAGAGGCGGAACGTTCTTTCCAAAGCGATGGATCATGGACAGTCCTATCATTGGGATGAAGAACACTAGGACAGCACAGATGTGGGAGACACATGTATTCAAAGCCTTGAGACACTCCTCCTTGGTCGCAAGGCCAATAACGGTTTTAATGATCAGGATGTAGGACAGCACAATGAAGATGAAGTCCATCCCCACCGTTGACAAAAGAATAATCATACCGTAGAAGACATTGACTTTTATGTCTGCACAGGCCAGGTTCATGATATCAGGATGGAAGCAAAAAGAGTGAGAAAGCTCGATCTTCCTGCAATAGGTAAGTCTCTTGAGCAAGAAGGGTATGGGAAGGAGGGAGACCATACCTCTCAAAATAATCACCAGACCTATTTTCATAACTGTGGTCTTGGTCAGTATGGACGAGTGTCTCAGTGGGTGGGAGATGGCAATGAAGCGGTCAAATGCCATTGCCAGGAGCACAGAGGACTCGATGAAGGACAGTATGTGGATGAAGTACATCTGAGTGAGGCAAGCATCAAACCCAATCCTTCGCATATTAAACCAAAAAATGCCCAGAGTGGTAGGCAGTGTACATAGAACCAAGCCCAGGTCAGTGACAGCCAGCATGGAGAGGAAGTAGTACATGGGTTCGTGAAGACTTTGGGTCTTCTTTATGATGAATAGAATCAGGCAGTTTCCCAAGAGAGCAATAAGGTACAGTGCACAGAAAGGGATGGAGATCCAGTGGTGAAGGGCTTCCAGGCCTGGGATGCCCATCATGAGGAAAGCTGAAGGCTGATAGAAGGAGCCATTGAATTCCCAGGTGGTATGTGAGTCATGCTCCATCCCAGCTCAGCTCTCACATAACCTCTACCTAAAACAAATCAACAACAGAAACTCCACGTAGTTGGACTCTCCACTGAATACAGAACCGGGCAATGCCACCTCCCCCCACCTCCCCACCAACCTGTGCAGGTGCCCCCATGCTCTTTAGGACACCATTATAACTACCATAGTGTCACATATGACTACACTCTTGTTTATCCATTGAAGTGTAAAATGAAGGGTGGAGATGGACATTTTTCTTTAAAAAGAGATTTTTTTTTTCCTTAAAATTACCTCAAACCAGGAGACAAGGTGAAAACCTTCTTGGTGAGTGCTACTGTTTTGCAGTTGTCCCCCTATTCCACCAGTTAAGATGCTCTATTGAGTGAGGAAATGCTTTTTCTACAGTCATCCAAGACAAGATGAGGCTGCTAAGCAGCTGGCTTCTTTTTTGATGCTAACTAGAGATCAAAGGACGCCGTGAAAGTTTAACTCTGACTTCTTGGTTAAGAAATCATCGTTGGGAATAAATGCAAAATATGAGACCATCAGGCACTTAGACACTACTGCTCTCAGCTCAGAAGATGGCAACCAGGGCAAGGTGGATTTTCAACGATTCTCACAGCCAAGTTGTTGCTCATTTCATCATCCACCTTACTATCAGGTAAAGGGAAATAAATGAACAAAACTCCACTTGTGTGGTGCCCGTGGCAAGCAAAACACATGCCAGAGCACAAGAAGCTGCAGGTTCAGAAGCACTGAGGAGGTGTCCACGGAAAGTCTCTGGGATGGAATCAGAGGGGAGGAACACAGGGGACATGGTGGGGTTTCCATACAGGGATCAAGAGTATGAGGCGAGTGAGGCCTTTACAGGAATCTAGCAAACATCTACTCTAGTGAGTTCAGCTGAAGGCCATCGAGATGGATGGATGGGGTTGGAGCAATGCTCCATGCTAACAGACCAAAGAAGGAGGCCAGCAGAAGGCCACTGAAATAGATGGGGTTGGAGTGATGCCTCGTGGTAAAAGACCAAGGAAAGAGGCCAGAAGAGGGCCACTGAGATGAATGGATGGGGTTGGAGCAATTCCCCGGGATAAGAGACCAAGGAAAGAGGCTTATGCAACCTGGAGAAGAGAAGGCTTTGCATGGACTCAATCCTTCTCCTAGTTACAGGAAGGTTACCAAGAAGGCTGAGACAGGCTCTTCACAGCAGTGCATGGTGGGAGGATGAAATAAGGGATGTTTAGGCCGGATATGATGAGAAATGTTTCCCCATGGGGACTGTTAAGCACTGGAGCAGGTGACCCAGAGAAGTTGTGCAATCTTCATCCTTGGAATTTTTCAAGACCCAGATGGAAAAAGCCATGAGTGGCCTCATCTGACCCCATAGCTGGCCCTGCTTTGAGCAGGATATTGGACTAGAGATCTCCTGATGTCTCTCCAACCTGAATTATCCAATGAACCCGTGAGCCTGTGATCTTGCCATAGGTTTTGGCCCTCTGGGAGGATTCAGGCATCTGGGTACAATCCAGATTCCTGCACTGCAAGTGACCATACACCCCCAGCAGAGATGCTGGAGGGGCTCACAGGGTCCCCGAGCCCTCTCTGTGCCCTCTGTGACCAAAAAACTGGCTGAGGGGATGGAAGAAAAGCAGTGAATGTGCAAAACAAGAGCTAATTATAGGGAAAAAAATATATTTGTACCTTCTGAGGGACACAAAACAAGCAGGTCAAAGAGTGCCTGAATTATGAGCAAGAGGGTTGCCTACAACACAGCCCATTTTTTTAATAAACACTCACATCTTTCATGATGTATTTATTATGTTCCTAACACGATTTTGCTCCATTAGACTCTCAGCCTGCTTGAGAGCCTAATGTGGCAATAAATCCCAGGGTTCAGCAAGGATTAACATCTTCCTGCTCCAGGGCAAAAGCGACGCCTAACTGATGGGGACTGGGGAAGACCCAAAGTCATCTCATTTTCCCTACTTGATCTTCACTGCAAATTTACGCGCTAGCATCGGGAATGTTAGCATTGGGAATTGCTGTGGCTGGCACGTAGCCTCCCTCCCACCCCCCACTGTGTCCCTTGCTGAAGGGACAAGGCACAGCCCGTCTTCAGAAGAGCCTCATCAGCACAGGAGACAGCAGAGAGGTGGACGGAGCTTCTTTCCCTACGGCATCGGTGGCGGGTCTATGTTGGCAAAAGAAAACTGTCTGGAGGTACCACTCGAGTGGAAGCTTGGAGTTCCCCAAAGGTAAGAACTGTCCATTTCTGCCAGTCCAACAACATTGGAGCAGCAAGAACTGATCTGCAAACTCTTGCAATTCAGTCCCATCTGGAGGCTGGGTTAAAAAAAACCTTAAAAGCCCAGATCTATGCATGCCTCTGCGTCTGTCTGACTGCCTCCCTTACAGCGGCATCTTAAGCTATCCAGAACTCTTGAAGGTATTGAGATTCATGAGATTTCGGGAATATAGAGATGGGTAAAGAGGAGAGACTGTCAGAGCACAGTGGGGAAGGAAGGGCTGGTGAGAACTCACTGGGGTCTGTAAGAGATGCTCCCCCTGCAAGAAAACCTTGATGCGAACTTGATTTTATTAGGCACGGACCGCTCCTGCCGCCCTGCACGAAGAAATGGGTTTTACTGGCTCTGTCCCTCTCTGAGCTACTCCAGTTTGTTACGTGCTCCTAGAACCTTACAGACACGGATCCCACGGCAAGGCGTTTTTGTCCCCTCCGTGCTTGATGTGTTTGTATAACTATGTATATCCGCGTGACTATAAATAACGTATATAAAATATCCGGAATATATAAAATATATAAGCAAGCATGTGTGCTTATTTATGGTTGTGTACACTTGTGTGTGTATATATAACATCGCACACACATATGTGTGTCACACCTCCCACTTGACTATCGTGGGACAGCAATTCCTCCTTTCACGCTCCATCCAAGCCCTGATGAAGAAACAAACCTCCAGCTAGTGGAGGATGCCAATTCAGAGATGAACGGCGTCACCTGGGTGGGTTTTGCTGCTAGCCCTGGAAGGCATCCTACCACAGAGGGAAACTGGCCGCTTGCTCAGCTCCCAGGAGATACTTCAGACCACCTGGGGGAACATCTAATGCAGATGCCTCATGGCAGACATAGTGCCATCCCTTCTTCTCCAGCCCTCAAAAGCCACCTCCTGATTTCTTTCCTGTGTCTGACTTTGATTTTCACCAACAACTTAAGTGAAGCACTGGGGTTTTAAGGGTTTCTTCTCAGCATAGGCAAGAGCAAGGGCTTGGGAAGGATAAGACCAAGAGATCAGCTTTTTTTTTTTCCCAAGAGGAGACTTTGCTATTTTCTACAACTGCATCGCTGCCAACTCAAGCATCCAAGTGAGGGCTCAGCCGCTCAGGGAAGGGAGGACAACTAGTGAAGAGATTCTGGGAACACAGCACCCACAGAGCCGAATTTCTGTTGACGTGACAGGCAAGGACAGGAGTGTGCCATTGTGCCATTCCCACCAGCTGAGCTGGGCCACCTGACGATGGAAGAGCACTTTGACTCTTCTAGAAAGCCCACAGCAGGTTGGTAAGTGGCATCGTGGTGGCCAGATCTTCCCTAGCAGTCCTGTGGTACTACAGCCACCCACTTTCCCCTGAAGCCCCAACCCTGCAGGTCCCATGGAGTGGCATGGACCTCCTCAGCAGTGCTTTGGAGGTGCACCACCCTACCCACCATGGTGTCCAACCCCACAAACTGCAGCCGCCGCACTAGTAAATGAGGATTGTTATGATGGAGAGGCTGCTAATTGCCCCGGGTACTCACCAAGTGTGGTGGTGGGAGCTCTATGACCCACACAGGCAGCTCAACCCCGTTGCGATGCAGAGGAAGAACCCTCATCCGTGTCCCGGCGATGGGGAGGGCAGTCCTTATAACGCGTCCCAAGGACTGACCCTGTCCAATCAACCGGGAGCCGCGCAGAGCCCGAGCTCCCCATGCGTAAACAGCGTGAGGCGTAGCAGTGAAAATAGCGAGTGAAGGAAATGATCTTTCCCATCTATGATGCTCTCCCAGCAGACATGATTTTCGCCTGATGGTTTGTCGGGCGACGTGTTTATAGCTCCCTGTGATTTATGGCTGGCAATGCTGCAAGCAGCGTGCTGGCAATTCACCTAATTTTTATTGTGAGAATGGATCTGTAATGCAAATAATCATAAATCTTGCAAGAAGAGTGTTTGCAGCATCTCTCCCAGGGAATAAGAGAGATGAAGTTCTCGTGGTGTGTGTGCGTGTCCCCCTCCCGCCTCCCCGTGACCGCTGAGACACAAAATGCTTAATTAAAATCATAATATATTGCACAGTAAAAACAAACTAAATATTACAAAGCCAAACACAGGCACATTAGTGGATTTCCTCTCAGGTGGCCCAGAAGCCTGTTGTATTTAGATGTCTCAGCTGTGAGGTGGAAGTTGCTATTAACCCCTCTTTCTGTGGCTGCCAAATGTCGCGGGCAGAGCGACTGACTTCACTCCTAAGAGAGAAGTAGTGAAACATTTATTAAGGTGAAACAGAGATTTAACAAAATTAGTCGTAAATGCAACAGTGTTTTAGGAGATTTGATGCCAAGGACACTTGTTCTTTTACTGCAGAGAGGACCGGGGCGGACAAGCTGTCAGGTAGACCCTCACATTGAGTCATGAAGTTCAGAATGGACCCCCTGGCTTTCTAAACTCCTTAGAAAGGAGTCAGGGTGAGACTGGATCCAATCATAGTCCCAGATTTGGTCAGTGGTTCACATCTAAAGGATTATATATGTGCAATCAATCCTTTATATCAATTAGCTAAGATTTCAAAGTTTAGTGTGCTATTAGTCACGGAGAATCTGTTGGGGCAAGGGATCTCAACCTCGAGGAGTAGAGCCTTAGGTGAGAGTCCTCACCAAAGGGGAGATCCTTCCATGGAGCCTGCTGCTATCCAGGAGAGCTCAAAGGGCTCTTGGGCTGCCCATTATTTATAGAGTAAGATAATTGACCTATAATCATATTCTCATGGGAACAAAATATCTAGGTCCTCACTCCAGGCAGTGTTTTGGCTGTGTGACCAGCCATCCCCCAAAAGTCCAGGTGCAACTCACGGCAACTGATGTTGTGATGGCTGTGATGGTCATGGCCCGAGCAGGAGCCAGTAGTGGGAAGAGGGGGAAAAACAGGGAGAGCACACCACCACACCAAACCAAGACTCTGCTGGGGCACTGCCCACAGTGGACACCAGTAAATTGCTGTCATGGTCCTGGAGATGCTGTGGACCTGAGACAACCAGCGCTTCAGAGGTTCCCAGGTAGGGGCTCTGGACTCTTCATGGCATGGCCACCTCATCCTAGAGGCTAAAGGTGTGGGGTTTTTTTGACATGATCCTGGACTGCCTGGTGCTGTGTGGCCCCAGGGCCAAAGAACAGTTAATTTACAAGATTAATTTTCAGTAAGACAGCCGTCTGCTCCTACCTGGGTGTTAAACCTGATGGCCAGGTTTATGCCCTCACTGGGCCTTCGTGGTGACACTCATCTGAACGGTTCTGGTGTAGGTTTGTTACGTTTAGATGTCTCAGATATGGGGGAAAATCAGGAAGAAGAACTATTGAAGCTGGAATGGAATAGAATAGAATAGAATAGAATAGAATAGAATAGAATAGAATAGAATAGAATAGAATAGAATAGAATAGTTCAGTTGGAAAGGGCTTACAACATCTAGTCCAACAGCATGACAGCTTCAAGGAAGCTCCTGTAGAGGTGGTGATTATCAGAAATGGACTCTTCAGCCTTGAGAAGAGACAATAAAGCAATACGGGGAAAGGTCTATGAGATAATGGCTGGGGAGGAGAAGATACACATGGGGTGATTATTCATCTCTTATGGCACTATGTGAACTAGGAGGGGGAGAACACACCCTGAAAATACCTGACAGAAGACTTAAAACAGATTAAAAATGCTTTTTTTGAGAGAGAGAGAGAGAGCTTGTAATGAAATTATGGAACTCATCACCACTGACTATTGTGGGAGCCCGAAGTTTATACAGAGGTTCAAAAAGATATTAGACAAATACGTGGGTGAGAGATTGTCCTGGTTTGGGGTAAAATGAACCGATTTTCTGTTTTACAATTTCACTTTCTTAGCTGGGCCTCTTCTAACTAACTAAACTCTGAAATTAACAGCACACTGTTCAGAGAAACTGCTTCGTCTCACGGTGATAAGACCCAATTATATCAAGGAATGGTATGCAGACAGGCCCTTGTTTATCCTTATTGCTGGAACAACCAAGGTCAGGCAATTTTGTTATTCTACCCGTTGGAGGGTCGGAAGCGGAAGCATCGAAGGGTCCCACCTGCAAGGAGGAGCGGACAGGACAATTGACCCAAAAACTGACCAACAGGGGTATTCCATCCCATCCGCATCATGCTCAGTATAAAAGCTAAAGGGATCAAAGGGTCAAGCCCTCTTTTCCCCTTCTTCCTTCCTTCAATGGCCGACGTCCAAGGAGGACCCTGCCTGTTCGTCTGCCTTCGATCCCAGGGGTATTCCATCCCATCCGCATCATGCTCAGTATAAAAGCTGAGGGATCAAAGGGTCAAGCTCTCTTTTCCCCTTCTTCCTTCCTTCAATGGCCGACATCTAAGGAGGACCCTGCCTGTTCGTCTGCCTTCGATCCCGATCCGAGCGTTCCTGACTCCAGATCTGGAATTCAGTTCCTGTCGATCACCGACTCCAGCCTGGGACTGTTGCCTGCTGGTGACGTGGTCGTCATCCTGGGAACTTAATACGGTTTTGTATATACTGTATACTTTTATTTTATTTTTCTTTCTTTTTTTTTCTTTTAAATTTCCTTTTATTGTTCATTATATTATTATTCTGTATGTTTTATTAAAGTAATTTAGTTTTTCTCAACTCCTGAATCTCTTTAATTTCTCCCTCTCCTCTCCTTTTTCCTTTTTAAAAAGGGGAAGGGGGGGGGAGGGCCATCTGTCCTTCAGTTCTGATTTGCTCAGAACCACGACAGAGATTCATTGATTTCTGTTAGACACGATGGCCGAGGTGCTGCCTCCTGTTCAGAAAGCCTCTAAATTGATTGCTTAGATACTGGGACATGTGCCAAGGGCAGGATAAGCTGTAAATTATCTTCCTAAATGGCCATTAATTGCCACTCTTGAAGGCAGGGTGGAAGGACCTCTAGTTTGATCTAGCAGAATAGTTTCTTACGGTCTTCAGAGCAAATAAACTCTGAAGAGTGCAACCTCTCTAAGCTCAGAGAGCGACGTCTTCACTTTGGAAACTGAAAGCAGTGTCACAACTGGCCATAGCAAGAATAAAAATCAAACCTGGTGAGATGGGTTTGGAGCAGCTGAGATGTCCCAGTGCAGAGCCAGAGCAGGAGACCACCTTGGAGGCAGCAGGGAGAGAAAAACATCCTGCAGCAAAGCAAAGAGGTGTTGCAGAGAGGTGGGAATACCCAGGCTGTGGGGCTATGACAGTGTCGTGGGCTGAACGGGAGGGATTGACACCTGAGGTTAGACAAGGGGTGGAGGGTGAAACCTTGAAGGTTGGAGTGGGCATGGGGTCACCACCACGGATGGGTGTCCTGAATGTCTCTCAGTAGCAGTTTCAGCTCAGCTGACACTGTCTCAGGGCAAAGGCACAGGCAAGATACCCTCTCCAGGCCCCTTCCAGACTTGTTTTTTCCACAGTTCTCCAGGAAAGGAATAAACTTGCATATTTTTTTTTGAACTGTGGAAATGACAGTTTCTCTTTCCCTGCTCTGCTCACAGCCCAGCCGCACGCACATGCTCATCTTTCATGCATCCTGGCACATTTAGTTTCTTTCCCTTGGGATGCTCTGCCATCATTTTACTCTACATATTACCGTTTTACTCTACATATTACTGTTTTACTCTACATATCAGGCAGTTTCCAGCATTGCCTATTCAAGCTCCTGCACAGGGAGGCTGCAGACAAGCTCTATGGAGCATCCCAGCGTCTGTGTGGCTGGAAGCAGTGATCTGCTTTGCAGACCTCAGCATCACCCTGAGGAGCTTCCAGAGAGAAAACTTTCCCCTCATTGCCCATCTTGCGTGTGCCGAAATGATAACCTATTTCTCAGTATTTCTTTTTCTCAATAAATACCTCTTTTTCTCAAGACCAGCGTGCCGAGCAACCTGGTTGTGTGCACGGCATGGGAAGATGGGTTGCAGAGGGTCTGCTGGGACAAGGGAACGGCTTGGAGATGGAAATATCTGCTCAGGGTTGTCCATCAGACCCATGGCTGAGTGAGAAAAAGGACTCAGGTTTCCAGCAGCCACTGTAAAATGCCTGATACTGATCTTGCTTGAACCACTCCCATACCTACTGCGCAGCGCAAGAGAATTCCTTCTTGTACCAGATATGCTCAAAATCCAACGATTCCCTCTGATCTGTGCCTCGAGGCTCACCCACAGGCACCCGGCTTCCTGCAGCGATGTTTGCATTCTGTGCTCCCACCAAGTCGCTCTCACTGGTTTCCCGCCTAATCCCTTTTCCCAGAAGCATGGGCATTGCCTGTATAGAAGGAGGGGTGTGAGGATCTGTTCATCTGTTTTCCCATCTTAAAAAAAACCCAGAACACCCCAACCTTGTTTTCCCAGAACAACAGTTAAAGGGGAATGCAGCCACCACTTGGCACACATTGGTGTGTTTGCTGGAAATGTTTATAATTTCAGCCTAAGCCAGTCCTGATCATATTTACTGTACGGAGCAGAGTTCAGTGTGTGAGAGCCGATGGGAGTGTGAGAAGGGACGGCGAGGAGGGAAGGGCTAGGTCCTCCCATGTAAAAAACCTTGACAGGACCCTGCTCAAAACAAGAGTGCTCAAAGCAATTAACACTGATTGGAGACAGGGAAATAAAGAGTGGGAAAGGGTTTAGGGAGATCTGGGAGAACAGGAGAACCACTGCTACTTGAAACCACCACATTGGCACCAATTCAGGCCTCCTTCTTTTCTCCTAGTGAGGGATTCCACCATGCGAAGGTCTGAACTGAAAGGTGAGGCTCAAAGGCTGATGCTGAGGAGGTGTCACCTCCCACCAGCCCAGCACTGTCCCTCAAGGTTGCTCCAGACTTTGCAGGTGCAGGGCAGAGGAGGAAGGATGCCTGTTCCCCAGCCTCCTCTGCTTTGGAAAGTTGCAAAAAATACAAAGACTGTTTGATCATCCGCAGTTTTCTTTGGCTGCCGTGGCTGTGTTGAGGTCGACAAAAATAACCCAGCTGCCTGGAAGGAGAGACTACAGCCCAGAAGGGATGTCTTCTCCTTGGCAGGCTGTCCCTCCTGCTTGCCACCAAAGGAGCAGCTGATCATGCTGGCACCAGCAGCTCCAACGTCACCAGCAGTGACGCAACCTTTTTCCCAACTCAGCCATCTACTGAGGTTCAAAAATAGCACCGAGAAAAAGAACTCAGCAGGACCTGGACCTAGACCAGCTACTATGATGACAGATTCCCCAAAGGACATTATAACCCCAGGGTATCTCTCCTGCTTTGGGATCTCCCTTGGGCCTTAGTGTTAGGGGAAATCCCTCTCCTGTTGACTTACAGAGATGAGCTTGTAGCACCAGATAACCATCCAGGGCAGATGTGGTGGGTTAGTCACCGAAGATGAAGCAGCCCCTTGCATCTAGCAGTCATTTCTGGTCACTGCTCTGTGTGTGTGATGAGGGTTGTGGTTGAAGGTGGTGAAACCAGTGGGGTTGGGACTACAATCCTGGCCTGAGAGGTATGGGTAGATGCTGGAGAATCATGATTGAGTGCACCCTCAGTAAGTTTGCAGAAAACACCAAACTAGGTGGGAGTGTTGATCTGCTTGAGGGTAGGAAGGCTCTACAGAGGGACTTGGACAGGCTGGATTGATGGGCCAAGGCCAATAGGATGAGGTTCAGTAAGACCAAGTGCCTTATAATTCCAAGCAGCATTATAGGCTGGGGGAAGAGTGGCTGGAAAGCTGCTCAGCAGAAAAGGGCTTGAGGGTATTGGTAGACAGCCAGCTTAACACGAGCCAGCTATGTGCCCAGGTGGCCAAGAAGGCCAGCATCATCCTGGCCTGGATCAGGAACAATCAACAGGAGTAGGGGGGTGATGGTGCCTCTGGACTGGACACAAGTGAGGCCTCACCTTGAGGGTTGTGTTCAGTTCTGGGCCCCTCACTACACTGAGGGGCTGGATCATGTCCAGAGGAGAGCCACCAAGCTGGTGAGGGGTCTGGAGAACAAGTCCTGTGAGGAGAGGCTGAGGGAATTGGGCATGTTTAGTTTGGAGAAGAGGACAA
>VXBW01000477.1:0-160145 GCA_013400375.1 Thinocorus orbignyianus
TACATCCCACGACACACGTGGGGAGCATTATTCTGCTCAATCTTGTGCTGTATGTAGATCACAAGTTTGCAGATTGAAGTAGCACTTTATATAATAGCAGATTTGAAAATATAAAGGGTCTTGGATGAAGGGGCTGGTGCAGAGACAGTAAGGAACCAGCAAACAGGCACACTGGCTGAGAAGGAAGGGAGTAGCCGTCAGGTGCCCAGACTAGCAGGAGCAATTAACAGCACTTACAGAGTCAATTCATTAGAAGCTATAGGAGAATTACTGCAGAAGATGACTCTCAATAGGATTCAGGTACTTGTGTCCTGACCCGTTATTTGTAAAGAAGGGAAGGTGAAGATGAGTGCTAGCCAGAAGCGAAGGCAGTGTTGAGAAGAAGGAGATGCTGCTGCAAGGCTGAACACAGCTCAAAGCTCTGGGCACATCTTGAGGATTCCCGAGGATGATAGAGTAAGTTATTGCACAGACCTTCTGCTATTAAGCCTGATTTCTTCTGGAGTTTTTTATTGCCTTTTACCTATTATTGTAACTGGAAAATGAACGTGATTTCTCATCTATGAGTATCTAGTTTTTTCTTTGGTTGGGGTTTTGATCATTAAGCCTGTATGCGAAGTGGAGCAAGTGGATTCAGGTGAAACCAAGAACACTCCATCTTTCTGTCAGCAGTGACACCGGATAAAACAGCCTAGCTGGGAACCCTTGAGTAACCTGTGTCCTTCCATATGCATGGTGCAAGAGAAGCATGTTCTCCGTGATGCAAAAGCATTGGTTTTGAGGTACTAGATTTTTGAAGCAGGATTCCCTGCAAGGGGTGTAAACCAGGAAAACCCCAGAATCCCTTAAAGATTTCTGTTAAAATATTACTTGCAAAGACTTGCATTTCCCAAACTAGAAGGTAGGAAGGCTAAATATGCACGGCAAGTGTTCTTACACCAAGAGTGTCACCCTTTTTGACTCTTGGGGGTTGCTTGTGGATGATAGAAAACAGAAACCCTCTGTAACATCTCTGGTTAGCTTCTCATTTAATAAAATACAAATCTGAAAACAAACATGTAAGTAAAGAGTTTGTAATCTCCAGGCATGTACGAAAGCAATTGTTTGGTGTTTTTTTATAGCGCAAGCAAGTTTATAATGATTCAGCAACTAAATATGATTTGTCAAGAACAAATTGCATCAAACCAATCTAATTATCTGCTATGACAGGGTAACAGACTTCACAAAGAGGAGGGGAGGAAGCACTAGATGATGCACATGACTTCACTTTTGAAAAGATTTTTGTCATAGATAGGGATTGTGTGAATGAAAAACTGGTTGGAAAATAGTATGCAGAAATACGCCATCACAAATTCATTGACAAGGACCAACCAGGGTTCAGAGGGAGTCTCTTCTGAATACAGTTTTGCCCAGTACTTTACATAACAACTGAGCTGATAAGACAGTTTGCACTTAAGAAGTTTGCAGGGCATACTACTTTAGAAGACACCGAAGCCATGTCTGAGAGCAGAATTTGACTTCTGAATTGCTGTGACTGATTGGAGAACAATCTGAAAAAATTGAGATGAAATTTAGTGGACAAGCTAACTTGCTACACAGGCAGAAATAATCAAAAAAGCAAGACAAAGAGCACCTGGCTGGATGTTTTTAATTTGAAATGAGATCTAGCAGTGGTTGTGAGACAAGCACTGAGTCACTGGCAGTGTCAGTCTGTGGCAAAAAAAAAAATAAGAAAAGACAGATATAGTGCAGGGTTATTTCAATAGAAAGATCCTGAGATCCTGCAAAACAACCCCTCTGCTCTACCCAGTCTTGATACAGCCTCCATCAACATTTTTTAATCCATCACTGAAGACTTTCCTTGACATGCATTTAGGCAAATATTGATTAAAAACTGTAAGTGTAGGTGGTCCTGTCTTGGACAGAGGGATGAACTAGATGATCTCTTGAAGCCTCTTCAAAAAGCCCTGTTATTCCATTATTTCAATGTATGAATAAAATAGAACAAGACAATACAACTCTCACTCAGTTCTACAATTCCCTCTGTTGTATTTTCACATAAAACATCCCATCATCCTGGGAAGTCCAAGGTAAGGGAGCTGCCTTCTTATCCCTGCTCCCCTTCTTCAGTAGCATGCTGTCTTGATTTCCCCCGCTTTTCATCCCTGCCGTGTCCTTCGTAGGCCACTGCCGTGTTGCTTCATTCAGAATAAACCTGTCTGCTTCAGGGGGACCTGGTGTAAAACAAAGAGTAACCTAACAGTAAATGTCAACATGCTGCTTTTGCTCCAGGAATCACGTTAAACCAACCAGATGCTGCGTGCTTGACTTTTCCTTTCCTCTTCATCTCTGTGGCATTTTATAACCTCTAATCAAGCTGTTAAATTGCTGGCTTTTACGTAGTGCACTTTGACACCTGAACAGCCTTAGAGCAGAGACTATCAGTGTATTACCTTTTCCTTTGAAACTATGATATGCCCGAGAGTCAGCACTTACAAACCTCATTGCGCTCCTCAAGAGCTGAGGTAGCTGCAGGGCGACTTTCCTCTTTTCCAACCTTGGTGCTCATGCCACCTCTTGTGGCTTGTGGCTCCCCGCAGGGCTGGCCACACTAACCCTTACCAATCACATTTTCAAAGTTGTTATCTGGAGCTGGCTACCCCCATTCATAGTTAGGTAATTAGAAACACACCACTTGAGTGCAAAAGGGGTTCAGCTGGCCTCTGGGCAGCCCAGGCTGAAAGCTGACACTCTGTATGAAGTTGGTTGACGGTGTTAGAACTGAAATGCTTTGTTTTCTTCCTATTCATAAGGTCAAATCCCGTAATTTTTTCAAGAATTGTATTGATGCTGGCAAAAAAAGTCTGCAAAACCTTCCGGTCCACCTCTCCTTTGGATGACTTTCGTACTTGAAAAGCTCTGAAGTGTCATTTGTCCCAGAATGGGAAAAGCTTGGGAACAGTGAAATGAGGTTGGTAAAAAACATATAAGAAAACATCTCTGTTTTCCAGAGAGATCATTCCAGCCTAGTCACTTTAGTGAAAACGTGTGCAACACTCACTTTTACTTCTGCTCATTAATTTTGGAAGATTCAACATGCTGCTGAATCAGAGTTAAATTGAGGCTGCCAAAACTAAGTACTTCAGTTCAACAGTTAGGGGTTGTTTGCACAGAGACCGTAAAGATTGTAAGGATTAAAAATTCAAATGATTTCTGTATGTATACAATCTATTAGAATGTTTTTGTCATCATCTGAACATGTATGAAAAAATTATTTTTGTCTCACAAATTATTTCACGTAGCTTCGGAGGGAGACTTGGAAAATTACAATGCTTTTTTGTTATTCTTCTCAAGGTATATTTTTTCACTGTCTGTAAGGCTGTTCCTGTGCATTTTCCATTTATCTACTAATATAAAAAAGTAACATTTCAAGCTTGGCAAGCAGATCAATGGGGACATCACCATCATCTTATTAAACAGATATTTCTGCAACAGTTGAAATATGGATGTTTTGTCTAGCAGAAAAAGCTGGCATTCAGTCTAAGGAGTCTCTTTTGCCTGACATACACTTTAGCTTCTAGCTCTCAGAGAGACTGATACCATCACAGGAAAGTTTTTTGCATGCAGCTGAGAGCAAAGTTCGGCCTATTTACAAAAGATGATAACTCCCAGCAGGTTTTCATTCCTTACTAGAAGATGAATTGGCTCAGAAGGTTGCAGACATTTCCAGGTTAAATCTCAGCTGCTAAGAAGACTGCCTGAGACAGGAGTTTCTGTGTTCCAAACCTATAACAATAAAACAAATAGAAAATTCAGGAGGTGATCCAGAAAGTTACAACAGTAGCTCAGTGTTTGAAGCAGCTGTTCAAAGGAAAAAGGCAAAATTTTTCTACTGGATATTTGGTTGTCTGGAGCCAGAAAGGAAAGAGATTAATCAAAGTTTATTTTTTTCAACATAACAATGTGCATGAAGATAAATGAAAGAAATTTCTGAAAAGGTTAATTTTCTTAAGCAACTTCCAGGGTGAAACAAATGTTTAAGAAAGTAAAAATATATGAACATGATGTTATGGTGTGTGAGAGAAGGGACATTACCCTTTTTTATATTCTGGAAAATCTCACAAATTATTGTCATTTTCTTATTTTACAATGGGTGAGAATTCTTCTCTATATATATTTCTAGTCTGTAAAATTGGGAGCAGAGATGTTCTTCAAAATCTCTGAAGAACTTCAGGTCTGCGAATAAAGAGGACTACCTAAATTCTACATTTCTATAGACTGTGACAGCTTGATGGTCTCTAAGGGCCTCCCACTGGTCAAACAATAGAACTACATTGATACCCTCCTTTCATTTCGAGATGTGTGAGGGCTTTGACCATTCATACCAGATAAGGTCTCAGACAAGGCCTGGGCAAAGGGCATAGAAAGGTCCCTGAGCTGCTTTGGAAGAGAGAGTTTCGTGGGATTAGGTGAAAGGGAGAACAAACTTTCAGCTAGAAAATCCCTTTCAGTGCCATTTAACCTCCTAGTTCTCAACAGAGTTCCCCAAAGATAGATAACCTGTTTGTGCTGTGTGGATTTTTTTCAAGTGAGTTTTGGTGCTTAGAAAAAAGGCTTTTAAAAAAAATTACATGCATAACTTCAAGGGGGTGGGGTGAGCAGAGGGAGATAGGAGTGGAGATAGGAGAGAAACCAGAGGGAACATAAAGATAAAATAGAATCTGGGACTCATAGTTGTCCTTAGCCTGTCCCTCAAGCTCTCCTTTCTAGAACTAGAAATGATCTCTAATTCAGCCTAGAGCTGCAATGCACTGGGTCAGTTTTGTAAATATGGCCCTTCTTCACATAGACTAAGAAATCTGAGTGCTGGCTATCCTCAGTCACCTGGCAGAGTCCAAATCTGGATCCAGTCACATCAGTCTGCCATGTGTCCTAGGCACATTTTTATGCTGTTCATGCTGTTGCTGTATCCCTTTGTTCTGTTCCCATTTCCACATTACTCTGCTTAACTTTGTCATCTCATCTTTCTCCTGCTCATGGGGGAGAGCTTTTCTGTACAAGTTAGCTTGAGTGAGTATCCTTTTAACAATCTACATGAGGCAATACATCAGTGCTATACACCCACACTGTCAGGTCCAAGCATTTCCTAGCTGCCCTGCAGCAGGCCTGAATACTTTCTGATGATTTTTATTTTTCAGGCACTGTACAAATCTATCCTTGCAAAAAGTGACATTTCAAGGCTTCTTAGAAGGACATTGGAGCATCTTGTCTGCCCAGTACCAATGTCATGATGTTGCTGCAACGAATGGAGTTATGGACGGAGGTAGCTGGACCTAAGGAGTGGAATTCTGAATGCACTGTAGGGCACAGGCTGCAGAAAGTATTTTTCCCCAGGCTATACACAGCTGTCCCTGTTAAGTGGACAAATTGCTAATTTGACCTCAAACTTTGACTGTCCCAAAAAGCAGTGATGCAGCTGACTAGAGAAGACTGACTCTTCTAACAGCAGCTACCAAAATAGTTATTTAGCATCTAAGAATATGCCTAAGGTTTTACCCACACAGTAAGTTTATCCCACACCTGAGCCCAAGGCTGTTGAGCTTTAGCTGCCCATGTCTGCTGCTGTTCTTGGTGGGATCTCAGTTGTCTGGTACCATCTTCTGAGTGATGCCCAAGGGCTGACAGCACTATTGTGGATACAACAGCGATGAAGCAGTTGCATCTGGCCAATGCAATTACATAGGATAGAGCTAACCTAACAGAGCCACAGCCAGAAAAAGCTAATTTTATTTCCTAGGTTTTGATACCTCAAAATTTGCTTTTCCTGATTAGAAAAGTAGATGTGATGTTTCTCTGTGAAGAGAAAGTCCTGACAGCCTATTTCCGAGGCACTCTATCTGCTGAGTTGTATTTGTTCTGAAGCACCACAGGTGCCAAAGAGCATCAGATGGATTTTTTCCCTTCTAGGTTCCAGAAGCTTGTGAACAAAAGCAATAATTTAGTTAAGTACCAAAGAAAATACTGTGTTGTCTTTTTTCAGACCAGAGTTAATTACTGTGTGAAATACACATTCCCTGTGTTCACCTCCTACTGCAACACACATCTAACATGATTCAGTTCTTGGCTGTGCCTCCTGCACCCTGGTGACCATAACAGAAGCTTAGGGTAGGAAACCGGGATGTACAAGACCAAAGTGGGACTGAGACATAGTTAGAGAACAGGCACTCTTGTAGGTCAATATGGATGGATAGGAAACTGACAAAACTGCCTTGGTAACTGAACGAGCTATGGGGAAAAGAAAGTTAAATACTGAAAGTCATCTGCAAATATGTTTGAAAGAGATGGTAATCAGTAAAAGCGTATGTGCTACATTTTATTAAATCACCTGACTTCAAGAAAGAAGCATCTGTTTGTGTAATCCTTAGGCATCAGTAGCAGTCTTTAACTTAGAATGATCCACCTCCCCAGAGTCAGACCTATGGTTTCCCTAAATCAGGAAAACTCTAGTGCCTTCAAGAAATCTCACCACTTTACAGCAGTTTAAGGTCTAGCCCATAAATTCAACCTCAACTTCTATCCCTGGGAGTTTGCCTCTGGTTTCCGTCCTTCAGGCTTATGCTATGCATAGACAACCCAGTCACATGCTATAAGGTGACTACGTGTCTTTCAACTCACTATAGATACTAGTAAAACACCTAGGGTCCTTGACATTTAATCTACTGTCGTAGTAGTGTTGGAAATAATCAAAATGTGAAAATTCATTTCATAGTTCTGGCTCTTGATGACTGGCTGAGGATAACATTTTAAGGCACCTGGCAAAGGGCAGGTGGAATCATGACTTCCATGTTGTTTGAGAAAACTGCTAAAGAATTCCATGTAGAAAACAGAATGAAGGCTGAAATTCTCCTTTCAGACCCCTCTCCCTTGCCTACAACCATTATCTATGTTGTGTGGCCCCCTGACTCATCCCTCAGTATCGCAGGGGTATCAGAAGCTAAGGTCTTCATGGCAGAAGTGGTCCTTAGGTAAGAGTAGCAGGGACATCCGTGGTCTTGGAAATACTTTTAAATAGGACTAAATGAGAGCAAAATTGATTCAAAGAAGATCGAAAATTTGAAAAACACAGGAAATAGGCTCCTAGGCATAGGGGAAGTACCCTTCTACCAGGCAAGGGCTCCTTCTCATGAGCCACACCACCTCAATCCACAGCAGCATCAGGGCTGGACATGGACAGCCTTTTCCAAGACAATGTGAAGCCAGGTAAGGAACATGTCATGGAAATGATGCAAGTGGAAAAATAAGACGGATTCCTGCCTGCCTGAGCCAACAACAGTATCCATCCTGGTTGTTTTCAGGTTACCCAGCTGGGAGAGAATATGCAATGGAACAAAAAGGTCAGAGATTAAGTTTTTTGTAACAAGAACTGCATTTTTATCTCTATCTCTGCAGTCTAACCAGATGGCTATTTAATGTAACGGAAAGACTTACAGGCCATGGAAGCTGAGAACACCTCCCAGTGGTATACTGACCCCTCTTCAGAGCAAAACCAACCTGACCTTATTGACACACCAAGGAAACACTAGCTCGATCACCCAGGTGGGACCCATTGCCAGGCATCAGGAGACTCATGCTGAAAGAACCATACTGCCTTCCAGGGACATTGGGCAGGCCCTGAGCAAAAGCAGTGGTCAGGAGCCCACCCCAGTACTGGTAAGCATTTAACCTTGCCCACCTGTGCCCACCGGGAGTCACACATGAGGATGCAGCATCTCTTCCAAGGAACTGTTTTACTGTGTAGAAGACACACATTCTGCTAGCATTAATCTTTCAGTGTTCCCACTGCCAGTCTAGCTTGAAGGAACTATTACACAGTCTATAAACTTTAAAAGAATGAGAAAAACTCAGTTCCCCATGAAATAGATTGAAACAAAAACCAAGTCAGAGCATCTTTTCTGCAGCAGCCGCACAGGCAAGACACAACAGCAAAAAAGGGTCAGAAATGGAACTAGGACTGTAACTAAGAAACAAATTTGCAAAAGAAGATGCTGGAAAAGTCCAGTTTCAGTTTTTGCTTTAAAAAAAGAAACATGGTACCAGATTCTCAGCCTGGTAAATAAGGCTGCAGAAAAATAAAATCATTTTAGAGAAAGGTCACTTGTCAGAAATGCAACCTAACAGCTTTGGTTCATATAAGAGAGTCAGATCAGAGGCATAACAAAACCTGCCCTTGAATTCAAGGGTGTCAGGGTGGTTGTCAAGGTTTCTGTTTCCACTGACAGCCACGATTTTCAGTACAAATGCACCTCTCTGTAGGAACAGCAAAGAAGTTACCAGCACGAACTATTCTCAAAGCCCAGCTCAAAGCCCAGCTCCAGTGGTTGTGTGTTGTATGTGGCTCTGGGAGAGGTAAGCTCAGCTGCAGTGAATGCTTCTCCAACCTCCACTTCTACATAACATCATGACCTCCCAGGCATGGTACATTAGCAAAACTTCTGAATAACTAGAGAGATGGTTGGTACTTTCTGGCCAGAGTAGACATGGGGAGGGATGTGCGTGGGAGAGTCTGGGTTGTGAATGAAGCTACTTAGTAGCTTCTTGGCTTCTCTGTGAAGAGGATTGTATGTGTGTATGTTAACTGCTGATCAGGATGAATGCTGGAGAAAAGCCTTCATGAAATCTGCTATACATTTTCCAAACTCAGACTTCAAATTAGAGAGGGACTAATAATTCATTGCAGATAATTTGCTCCATGATTTCACTACTTCCCCTGTTCACAAATCATCTGCAAGTAGATTGTAAGTCACTCTGTTTCTGCCCCTCCACTAATTTGTTTAAGTACCCTGGGACAGCCAAATGCAGATGAAAGGAACACAGGCAAATACAGAGCTCCTGTAAAAGTAAGAGCACTGACAAATCCCCATTACCATTAGGAAGCTTGCTGGCATGACATGGAAGGAAGAAGATTCTAAATTAAATCATAGAATCATACAATAGTTTGGGAGGGACCTTTAAAGGTTATCTAGTCCAAACCCCTTCAATGAGCAGGGGTTATCTTCAACTAGGTCAGGTTGCTCAGACCCCCGTCCAACCTGACCTTGAGTGTTTCCAGGGACGGGGCATCTATCAGTTCTCTGGGCAACCTGTGCCAGTGTTTCACCACCCTAATTATAAAAAAATCCTTCCTTATGTGTAGTCAAAATTTCCCCTCTTTTAGTTTGAATCCGTTAGCCCTTGTCCTACTGCAACAGGCCCTGCTAAAAGCTTTGTCCCCATCTTTTCTGCAGGCCACCTTTAAGCACAGAAAGGCCACAATAAAGTATTCCAGGAGCTTTCTCTTCTCCAGGCTAAACAAGCCCAACCTGTCTTCACAGGAGAGGTGCTCCAGCCCTCTGGTCATTTCTGTGGCCCTCCTCTAGACCTGCTCCATCTCCTTCCTATTCTGAGGGCTCCAGAGCTGGACACAGTACTCCAGGTGGGATCTCAGCAGATCAGAGTAGAGGGGCAGAATCACCTCCCTGGATCCGTTGGCCATGTTTCTTTTGATGCAGCCCAGGATATGGTCAGCTTTCTAGGCTGTGAGCACGCATCGTCAAAATTATGTTTAACAGATTATCAAATCAGAGCGTCAGGGGAAAGCACAACAGGGTCCCACTGAGTTGCTGTGCGAGGGAGAAATACAAGTGCCAAGGGACATGTGCAGCTGGTGCTCAAAGGGAGCAGCCCTGTAATCAGAAAGCAATGGGGGGTGGATAGGCTCACTGCTGCACAGGCTGATTCTGCTCTCAGGGACAAATCACTTGCTGATTTATAACCAAATGAACAGCTCAGTTTAGGATGGAAAATCTGGCCTCTTAGTTTAGGTGTGTAAGACTCTGCAAGGGCTCTCACATGGTCCATGTGCACGGTCTTGCTTTGCTGAGAGTTTCTTCCCACCCCTGCCTGCATACTGTGGCTCCCTAAGAGAGAACAGAGAAGCTACCAGGGTCAGATTGACATTTGTAGCAGTGGCTTTCTGAAGAGGAACTTTTTCTCAAGAAGAATCACAGTGAGCCTCAACCACCCACACAAACTTTTACTTATGCCAGTGGCAGCAATTCTTAATGACCTTCTTACAAAGCAGTCAAGGGCACAAAACATTTTTTAAAAGCCCACAGAAACCAGCTAGGTTGTTAAGAGAGTGCCCTGAGTCTGCAGCTCTTGATGTGAAGTGCTTGGTATCCCACTGGCCAAAACTGAGCAGGAACTCAGCTGGTGTCTAGGCTGTTGGCCACTTGGTGTTTGTTGAAACATCCAGAAGAAAGAAAATATTGAATTAGATGTTTACCAGCAAAAGTATTTTCAGCCCAGATCTCTATGTTAATAACGAATTTGTATCTTTACACTAGTGTCAAACAGCATTAGGGGAAACATGAATCCTTATGAAATTCTGCAAACAAAGGCATCAGAAGAGGAAAACAGCACAAGAGGCGAGCTGGCAGATCAAACCTCTTGTAATGCAAACCTGGCTGCATCTTTGAGACACAAGCAGGATACTGCTATCAGCAGCGTCACTCCCTCTCAGAGACCACCACCAAGTGAACTGTGAGGAGAACGTGCTGCACAGCAGGCTCCACAGCAATTGTCTAGATGGTGGAAGTGCTTCTAAAGCAGCTGGCTGCATTTCTGGAAGATTGTGTTACAGGAATGAGAGCCCAGCTCGCTGCTTCATCATTTGGAACCAGAGTGTTGTTAATTGTGTTAAACATGCAAAGTGAAGATGATGATTTTTTTTTTTTAAGCATTTTAAATAAAACTTCTAGAAAACTTTGCACTTTTTGTGTTTCCTTATTCTGTCATTTTTTGTTCAGCTTTTTATAGACTCTTGATCAAGTTTGAGGACTGTGCCACCAATTTCAGCCTCTTTTTTAAAATGAAATCCACATTGTCACTAGAACAGAACAAACTTGTATGTGGATGAGAAATGCAAACAGTGCTGAAAAAATACACAACCTATAAGTAAAAGGTAGAGAATGAATCTGAGTTTGTAGTAGGACCCTGTTTGCTTCAGCTTTCGCAGCTCTGTGAATCAATGCTTGTGTAAAGCTCTCTTCTTTCCACTCAGAATTCTACCAGACAGTAGGCTCTCATTTTAAAAGAGGCCAAGGTAAACAACTTTTTCCTCTTAAATTCAGCTTCCGATTTCAATTAATTTAACAGCTCTACGGACGGAGTTTCTGAAGTTTCTTTCTGCAGGGTGAAAAATTGTTCCTGTGTGTGATTCTTTAATCAATGCTGAAATTTGTTCTTTCTAATAATACCGCCTATTTTTAAAAAGATTTTTTTCTGCTGGCTGAGTCTAGGATAAATTTCGAACTGTTAGTACCCATCTAGGGAGAACAGAAAAATTCATTTCATAACAAAGATATTTTTGTTCCTAGTCATGTTTGTAATGGAATAGGAAACAAACAGTGCCCCTGTTCTCCACCATGGTTACTTCAAGCCACCATTTGTAACAGAGCAGGGGGTTGATTCACCACTACTGTTGTTCCAGCTGGAGAGCCAGCCTACGCTGCCTGTTAACAGGCAGATATGTCTGCATGGATATGTTTTTAACTCAAAATCATCTCTACAAGTACAAAATAAAATGGTTGCCAAATAAGCCTGTTCCCATGTTAATTGGACTATCACATTGCATCCACACAGAGCATTTGAAACAGAGATCAGAAGAATGTCACTTTTCTCCACTGATTCATTTCGCCCCAAATTAGCTGCTATTGTGGCTAATTGGTCGGCCTGCAACCCACTGCAGTCCAGATAAGATGGATGGAAAGGGCATACTGGTGGTGCTTATGGGAAAAAAACAAAAAGGACACTCCTCACACTGCAGCTAATCTGCAGTCCTACATTTCAATTATCTACTTCAGTAATAGGATGAAAGATCGTTGCTTGCATTCAATAGCGAACCAGAAATCAGGAATTTAATGTTCTCATCTACCAGGCAGGTTTCCTGACTTTTAAACCAACTGACAGTAGCTATAAAAACATTAGAAAATACAGCGTGGTTTAAAAGACGCAGTTCTCATCTCCTCAACATTGTTCAAAATGAAATTTCTAGTTAAATATAATTTCATAAATAGATGGATGACAAACTAACAGTGAGTCCACTACTAAAGAAGCATTTTTTTTAATGCACAGAATTTAACATTTGTTCTTCAGTTTTCTAATAAAACAAGTCTGCTACAAATGCCTGTGTTTTCAAAGTCTAATCAGAAATAGATTTAACGGAATGACACATGTAAAAAAAATGAATGAACTTTCTAGCACTTCAGGTAAGAATTCAGCAAAATTACAGTAATGTATTAAGATTATGGATTTATTTATAATGTACCTGAAAGTATGCTAGGATTTCAGAAGATTAATAAATTTAATTTATTTTCTAGAAGGTCAATATTGGGGGTAAAGACACAGCGACTCCTTAGATCTCATTTTTGCATGTTTAATGGATTTGAGGCCTAGCAACTGTTTTGAGAATTCCTGTTTCCACGTGTCCATCTTAAATACTTAAATATCTTTAGCAGTCAGGCTTCTAAAGCAGATACTCTCAGAATCTCAATGAGACTTTTAACTAGAGCAATTTCAGAAACGAAAGGTTAAGAAACAAACAGCCTCTGGAGACACTTGAATCTTTTTTTGTTTTGGATATGGTTTTTTTGGTTTCGTGTAACGCCAATAACTAAAGAAAGACCTACAAGAGAATGCCATGAATTAGCGTAAATCATTAACCAATTACTATCGACTTACCTCCCACTACATTTTTTGCACCTGTCATTTGAAATCAAGCTGCCTTTATATCCAGTACGAATTTGTGATTTGTGTCCTGTTTACAACTCATTTTCCTCCTGCTTCACCCCACTTTCCACCACAAAAAATCTACAGCCTATCTTCAGGTTTATGACAGGGGAGTCACTTCATAATGTGAAATACACAATATATGTTGCGTGACATTGGAAGCTGTGGACTGTCTCTGTTTTCCAACAAAGGGAAGCTCCCGAAGAATAAAAAACACCTGACTCCCTACATGCAAGCTTGCCTTCTCCCAGGGCAAGGCTGGGCTGAGATAGGCCGGTGGAGTGCCAAGTACCTGGTCCCATGGGTTGGCCATACTGGGAGAAGACCGTGTCATTAGGAAACCTGCAGGAAACCCACAGTCCAGACAAGAGTTGCATTTGTAGTTGTATATCTTATTAGATTAACTGAAAAATTGGGCAAGGTATCGGGTGCCTAAAGCTACAAACAAAGTTGGGAAAACTATTTGGAGTTTAACTGGATGTATACAAGCTGGACCAATCAAAAGCTGGTAGCTGGCACTAATATGGCAAAGGGAGAGATGGCAAGACATGACCAGCCTGTTATCCCTAGGTGAAACAGCTATAACAATAATTTATACAGAGAGGTTATGAAACTGACCACAAAACCAATTCCTTTTATAACCTCCTTCTTCTCTTTATTACTACTGATTTTCATTCCTAGACCTGTCTTTCAAAATTACTTATAGGTATCCCTTGAGGAGCAGGGCTGAGAGATCGGAGATGAAGTGGCTGTTTTGCAAGCATTGTGTCCACAGGCCATAGGGTTTTTCCCCTGCATCAGTGATGGTGGCTGCAGGTTCCAGCCTGGGTCCCCATGACGGCTGAGTTGCCTCTGCATGGTGACTCGTGCAGACCTGTGGCACAGTCTCACATGCTGGTACGTGCCTCTGGTGCAAGGTCTGGGGAGAGGTGGGACTTTTTCTGCCATGGCTGTGGGAGCGCTGGCAAGTCCAGGTGCAGGATACATCCAGTGCAGTGAGGACCACGGGGAGTTGTGGGCTTGGCTGAAAGCAAGCACAACTGCTTTGCTGCTCTGTTTGACAGCTGAGATGTGCAAGTCAGGAAAGATCACCCTTAAACTGAGCACCAAGCACAAGCAGTTCACTGCTGGCATTAACCTTCCTCTCTGTCGATTGCCCCTGTCTGGAGGGGGGAACAGCAGAAATTAAAAAAAAAACCAAACAGGAGGCACAAAATCAGTAGCAGTGAGAGGCAGAGAAGATCAAATTTATTTGTTTTTGGAAGCCTTGCTAGTGAGCAAGGTGTAAAAAGACCTCCATCACACAGTGGCAGATGGAAATGAGAGATCTCAGAGGATCTGCTCCTTCGGTCATTTATGTTACCAGGTTCCTGTAGCTCATTTTTATTTCCAAGTGGATTTTCTGGGAACTGGAACAGCCCAGGGACCTCGGAGGAAGCCAAATAAAACTAGGTGAATGAGCAGTGGCAGTAATGATTTTTCAGCAGGAACAAATTATTTCAAGCAGGGATAAAAGCGAGAAAATTGGAAGAAATGCTTTGACACACAGTAAGAGCCTACAAATGGTGAGCATCATTTTGGGCGGCACACTGGAAAACTCTGTGTGACAGTGGGTAAAAACCTGTCAGAAGCAAAATCAGTCTGACTCTCAGCCTAAGATTTGAGACTGGCTGGAAGACTGGTAAAATGTGAAGAGAAGCACCAATACTTTGTTTTACAGCCTTAAATGTACTGACGTGGCCTGTGCCACAACATGGTCTTTAAAATATATGCCTATTATCCCACAGCCTCATCCCCCCCACCATGTCTCCTGGTTATTATAATCCTTTATTTGTTTTCGGTTCAGTTGTGATATCTAAAAAGGTTAAATGCTCTGATCAAGTTTGAAGTCTGGCTGGGTTTCACTCTAGCTGAAACATCAGGCATGTTTTAAGTAAGTCTCATAGTCACTTCTGACAGGAATGTTTGTTTTCAGATTATATCTGAAGACTACAGTTTGTATTTCATTTGAATTCAAGGAGCTTCCTCTCTGTTGTGTACCTTAAATCCTTCCAGTGAAGCTAAATACCTACCCAAAGTGTGCAGGTTTGCACTAAACTTAAAACAAAGCCACGCACACCACAAGTTAAGGCAAAGAGTAAGCCAGCACAGCCAAACAGCAAGGTCAGTTCAAACGAAGCAAACAGAAAAAAATCAGAAGGCCTGGAAAACTCAGTGAGAAAATACACTTGAGCAAGCTGAAAAAGAATCCAAGAAGCAACTAACAGAAGGAAGCAAAATATAGACCAAAACCTTTCTCAAGCATGTCAAAAGAAAGAATTCACAGTGCAAACTGGTGCTCAGGTTATTAACCACCTCTCAGAGGAGGATAAGGCAATTGCACAGCAGAGAAATGAACTCTTCACACTGGAAGAAACAGCAACAATTCCCATGCCTCCACCCCTTTTCAGAGATTGAGCAAAGGATCTCTCTGAAATTGAAGTGAGATAAATACATGGTTGATTCAAATACCAGAAAGAGGTTGCCAGAGGACTTCTGCAGAGCCTCTGTTGTGACCTGTGGTGTTCTACATATCCATAAAGCACCTGGCCAAGGAAGTAAGCAAAGAGGTAAGTCAACAACCAGAATATCTTCAAGGTAGTAAAGGCAGGGGTGGAACTCCAGAAGGTGAAGGTCTGTCAAGGTGAATGGGATGTGAAATGACAGACCATCTATGTAGATAGATGCCACAGAAGTGATTTTCTGAGTAGTAGGCAGTACTCTGTGGAGCTACTTGCCAAAGGATGTTTCAGTTGGAAGAAGGTTACATGGGCTCAGGAGACACCTGGAAAATGGAAGAGGAACTCACCAAGAGTTATGAGTAAATGAACCACATCTGTGTTCTGTGCTGGGCAATCAAAAGAAAAAATTGAAATGGGAGCAAGACTTTATACTTAATGCCTTAACTCTTAATGGTAGGAGTTAATTTTTTCACAGGTTGTGTGAATACTTCTAATTCAAAATTCAGGGGAAGTTCTCGACGACACTGCAATAATCAGATCTCATTTCTTTTAAGTTAGGGGATATTTGGAGCGCAAGTTAATCATACACATATAAGCATGTATACAGAAATTTTGCGAATTATTTTCCAGAATTATTTTCCTTCTTAACTGCATTTCCAGTTGCTCATAATGAGCCATTTAAATTACCTATTTCTGACATTTCAATTATGGTCTCTCCTTAAAAGGAATCTTTACAGAGTTTCCCATAAAGACAGAACTCCTCTCTACCCTGGAAGGACTGACTGGATATGTTAATGGCCTTGGGAGGCCAACTGTAACTGTAGTGCAGAGCTGAGGTGCCAATTTCTGTATAACAGGGAGAACACGTGGGAAACATTTTTAATCAGATGACAAAGAAAAACAAGATTGTCTCATTCAGAAGCTGGATGGTGGCTGAATATCCCCTGAAGGGATGACCCAGAACTCACCTGTGACACACCAGTGGAAAATGACCATGCAAAGGATACCTGACCAGCAAATTCCCTCCTGATGATGGAGACATTAAAAAAGTCCTGAAATTACAGAAGAGACTCTTGGCAGAGGGGCTTATATAGAGTTTGGTGCTCTAGTCCGCAAGGTACCATACACACACTCAAGCAAGTATCTCACAGTGATGCAATTCCCAGCTTTTGAATGAAGATTAATGAAGGATATCAGATACCAAGCAATGCCAAGGGTGCACAGTATGGACACAAACAGGGAGTGGAGCTGGCTCAGAAGACTCCTCACAGGCAGAGCTACGCTGACCAGGGGGAAACCTTCAGTCTGAAGCAAAGGGAGTACTAAATTGCCAAATGTCAGATACAAACGAAAGGCCAGCAACCTTAGAGGTGAAACTAGAGCCATGGTCACAGCAAAGTAGGGGCTAAAAGCTTCAGAGCTTAAATTAGGAAGCCAATACCAGTAAGAACTGTTGTGGAAATAAACACAAAATAAACACAAGGATGAGTGTGGTGCACTAGTCCTTCCTAACAGCATGGCAACACTGTGTTTAGGCTTAAAAACAGAGCAAGAAGGTGAGATAACTGCACTGGGGAGGAGGAGTTCCCAGAACAGCAGAGCTGAAAGACTCTCCACACCATACGCTTCCTATCCAGAGAGAAATGGATGCTTTTAAGGCAGGGAATATGACTGGAGGGGCATAGTGCTTCAGAAGGGGGAATAGAAAAGTGTGTACACGGTATGTTTCATTGGAATGGCACGAACCAAGTAGGCTGTAGGGATCCAGGTCCACACAATTGTTACAGGACTGATTTTTAGTTTGAAAAACTCATGAGTCCATTAAAAAGCAAGCAAATAACGAAGCAATGTAGTGAGTCACACCTGTCCACCTCTAGCCTTAAAGAGATGTGCCAGCAGGCAGAGGAGTTACCTCTCTTCTGCATCTCATTGGCCCTTAGAGGGATAACACTAAAGGCTTTCAGTGCTGACTGTAGCAGACTCAGCCTCCGATCTCAGGCAGTGCAAAGCTGTCCTTGAAATTCCCACATTCATTCATCCCACATTTTCCTTTAAAGTACATTAGCAGACACCTTCAGCAGCTTCCTCTATGGCACAGGGAAAATCACAATGCCAGTCCTCTTCAGCCCAACCAGTGTCCAGGCAGTTCCAGTGTGGAGAAGTCCAAGTCATTGATGTGCACCAGTCTTTATAACCCTTTGGGGAGAGCAATTCTTCCCACACTAGGTTTCTTTATTGCATTCCTTTCTTCAGCTTCCTGCATTACCTGCTCTGTATCATGGGTTACAAGAAGAATAAGAAAGAAAAAAAACCAACCTGCTACTCTCTTTCCTATTTTTCTCTATCTGTTTGGTCCTTAAAGGTTCATGTGCAAGTCCAGCTGCAAGATTCCCCACCTCAGGGTCACTCTTTATGCCCAAAACCTTTCCTCCAGAAGCACCTGAGCATCCAAATGCCATTGCAACTGCCCTGACTCCTTTCCTCAAAGCATTACCATTAAAAGTAAGTTAAATACAGTTTATCAAGAGATCCAGGTGTCCTTTCACCTCCAACTGGAAACTCTTAATATTAATCACTTTTTGATCTATTTGAATTGACCTTCTTGGTGAAATATTAATGACATATGTGTTTGTTCTCCTGCCATGATTAAACACTGAGAACACAAAAGCCAAGGCCAAGCAAAGAGACATGTATTTCAATATTTACTTTGGAGGTGACAGAAAATTATTAGTCAAGAGCTCTCTTCCAATTAATGTTATCACTGCTGCTGCAAACAGTGAATGACAGCAATGTTTTCACATGCTACAAAGCCTGGGTCTCTGACAGAGATGAATTGACACTCATGATCACCTTCTTAACTTCCATTCCTTATAAATGATTAGAATAAATGTGACAACAAAAAATCACTAGACCTTCACTAGGTAATGAAACTATGAGTGATGAGCAGCCCATGATACTGCTTGTCATACCACCTTGATTGCTTTCTGGATGGATTAACAAAATTAGTAGGTAGCAAAAAAGTGGTGGGTGTCATACCTAACTTATGGCATGGTATTTGGTAGCATGCCACATAAATATTGTGCTCCAAATTCACTTAGATTGATTTGGATGTGGGTGCTCTCCCAGGAGTTACAAAGCGAGTTGGAAGACACTAATAACAAAAGGAAGGGCAAAATCAGCCACGGGAAAGTGTTTAATAAAGCTCTGGTGTGCACCGTGTTAGGGTCTATGTTATGCAAGGTCTCAGAGCAGGATGCTGTTAATGGCACCTATTTTCTGTTCTTGTCTTGAGAAGGGAGGAGATGATGGAGGTGCCTCTCATAGTCTCAGTCTTCCAGGAGCCAAAGGCTCTCAGGTGCGGACTCATGAGAGAAAGGAGAGGAGAAGACAAACTCCCAGCCTTAAACTTAAGTTTTGTCCTACTTTGATGTTAAACTTCTTTTCCCAGGAAGCAGCAAAGTGGGCTTTTGCACTGAGAAACTGCTTTCCTTTCACTCCTTTCTTTTTCAGAGCCTGCATCAACACACATAATATTTCAAGAGGAGAAGTAAATGAGAGGTTTAATTAAAGAGACTTTTGATAGAAGTTGGCTTGGTAGTATCCACTAGCCTTCACATGGGTAATGTAGTTCTACTCAATTAGGCTTAAATAACACATAATTTGAGTTTACACTAAAATAAAGCACCATAAGCTGTTTAAGAAGTATCATTAAAGACTTTAACATAACCATAAAGTTACAATATAACTATGTAAAATATATAGACATTAACAAAATTACATGAAAACTACAATAGACATAAGTTAGCTTACAATCTAAAACTCACTCTTGATATAGAATTGCAACTATTGATGGCTTGTACTAAAAATCTTAACTTATCCACTCTCTTTTTCCTTTTTTCGATGTACTGAATAACCTTCATGTTTTTTAATGGTGGGTGGGTGGATGGAAGAAGCCCAGGATGTAGTACATCAGGTTGAGTCACATGTATCTGACACAAACATATCAGCATTACTCTGTATGAAACGATTTCATAAATACATGACTGAAAGTTTGATGCTTTGCAAGTAGTCCTGAACACCGCTTGCACCCATGGCCATTCCAAATATACTCTGATATATTTGCTCCCAGTAGTGATCGTGGATGTCAAATTAAGCTGAATAAACAGCACGTCTTATGAAATCTCGGATAAGCAACTGTGAGAGACCATATTCTTCAATGTTTTTACAACAAATAACAGGTATAACAGTCACATGGCTTATCACCCTGACCTAAAACCTAACTTTCCTGGACCAGTTAAATGAACAATGAGCATGAGAGCTGCTTCACACCTTTTCATTTCCTCATTCATTCATTTACCTGCTAGTTCACAAAATTTCAGTTTTTTTCAATTGCAGTTCCCAGCTACAGCATTTACTTCAAACAACAGAGGATTTCCTTGCTAAAACTTAGCCATTCCTGTCTAAAACCATGCTGAGGGCTGGTTTTGGGAGTGACTGGGTCACAGCTCAGTGTTGGCCAATGCTGAACTGACCACAAGCCACTGGCTGACCATCGCACCCACGGCAGCTCTTGTGCTGACAGACCTCCTGCTTGGAAACTCTCTGGCAGAATTCTCAAACTGCATTTAGACAGAAAGTAACCCTAATTGAAACATTTCTGACCCAAAGTCTAAGATTACCTGATGAAATCTTGAGGTCTAAAAGTTCAAGTCACTTACAGTGTAAATATATTCACGTTTGCGGTGGAGCACCGTGATATAGTTACTTTCCTGCACAGCAGGCAGCGTGCTGGCAAACAGAGGAATGGCTAGTATATGAAAAACGAAATTGGGAATTGCATAAAAATGTAAAAAATTGGAATTACATTGCTTTAGCTGTGGTGGTTAGATACGAACACACAGCGAGTGACTGAAATACAGCAGCTCATGAGGTAGCCATCTCCAACCTGAGAAATGGTAATACGTTCCTCAAGACACAACATTCTTGAAAAAAGAAATCAGGCGCTGAAAGAGGCTTGTGAATTTGCAGGCTGTCTCACAGGGAAATAAAAGCCTGTATCCTGAAAATATTCGTGAACTTGCTGAACTTTATTTATGAGACTCATCTTGTATTAATCATTTGTATAAACTTATTTTGTGGAGTGATGCATTTTCAGCCAGGAGCATGCTGAACTACTTATTTTAAATACATAATCTAATTAATTCAATCTTCATCTGATGAATCAGTTATAAACAGATCCTGATTTCTCAGAGAACTTTTTGTCCGGAAGAGTAAACTAAAAATTTAGAACGGTTTTCATCTAATGGCTTATTCCCAGGACATTCACTTCAGGAACCTCCTCTTTGTGGGGTGTTACTGATTACATGCATCTGAACAGTAATGATTCCCTTCCCTGAAAAGTTGGCTGAACTGCTTGGAGAGAGAAAGCAAGGAGAAGTGAACAGCACCGGTAGGAAAAACTCCTGCTCCTCTCAGTGGCTGGCAGAGTAAGAAGCAGTAGCCAGACACGAGCCAGGCCCAGAGACGGCGGTGATAGTCACCACCTTGCTGCACCGAAACCCTCAGAGGAGCTTTCGGTGCAGAGGGAGAGAGCGAAAGACAGCATCAGGTGCTCCACAGCAGCCCCTCTGCGCTTGGCTCCAGGCATGCCAGAGTCACGTGTGGAAGCTGGCTGCTTCCATGCTGTTATTGGGGGAACTTTGTTAATTAATTCAAAGACCTATGTAAACATTTGATTGCATCCTGCATAAGCAATTCCCTAGTGCTTGTCTCATCAGCAGTGACAGTAGGCAGCTTTATAGCCAAACTGTAGGTGAAACAGAGAGTGTTAACAAGGCAAATGAGTGGCTGTGGCAGTCACCGATCAGGCTTCCACATCTTTCCAAATGCTGCTTTCTGGGCAAGGTTCTCTCCCTCCCATTTCAATGGGTGCATCAGCCTCTCTCCATTGTTGATCGCTACCATCTGTGAGGGAACACAAGCTGCTGCTTCTCCACGCTGCAGTAGTTCTCTGGACTGTGAGCATTTCACACTCAACTTCTTAAGAAACTGAATAATAAAAATAATATCATTACCATAAGACCCTGAGTAAAGCCCTTGAATGTCCCAAGCATCACTTCAGTTACTCAAGAAAACAGTTGTCCTACTGTGAAACCCTTCCTGGAGAGTCAAATTGATGCCAAGTCCAAATTATATAAAAAAGGCAAATTTTTTACAATTTATATAAAGCACATGTTACAATCCTGTGGTTAACTGAATGTCTAATGTGTATTTCTGTTTCACTAACAAATTAGTCTATTGTCTAGGAGAATCAATAAGTAATTTGAGAGCGGAAAGCTCGTCACAAGCATTTAACTTTTTCTGATTTGTAACCAGGAACAAAGCTTCCATTTGTCAGAAACCAGCTGCAAGAGAGCCAGAGCACTTCAGAAAGTTTAGTCAAAAAGTCCCATGGCTGGAACAACTTCTTAGAAAGCAAAGAAGAAAAAACTTTGTTATTGCAAAACTTTGAGAGTCTCTCTCCTGTGTGGACCTCACAGAGCACGTGGCAGAGCTTCAGGTATTTAAGTGCTAAAGTTTAGGACTGCACTCAGTAACTCTGAACCAAGCTGATGCTTTCTGATGATTAAGAAACGCCTACATTTTTCACTGAACTAAGACCAGCTGTTCCCTAAGCATCCATGCTTAGCTAGAAGTAAGCATGGATTGTCATCTATGGCTCCATGTGTACTCATAAGGACCTGCATGAACTGGGGCTCAAAAAACCATTTGTGTTAGAACAAGACTGGGGTAAATCTTGGAATTATTTGAGGTGATTTGTATGTCACCAAATGCTCCTTCCTTGTCACCAAGGCCAACTGGAGACTGTGGATATTATGACTATATTTTCTTAATTTTAATTCAGGAAAGGTTTTAGCTGCCTTCAGAAATACTGTACCTCCTTATTCTCCATTTTTTTCTTTCGAAAGAGCAGACACTTATCAAGTAGTAACCTTTTAAATAAATTGCATAACGCATGAGTATCACTCCCACAAACTCAAAATGTTGCAGGACCTGAGAGCAGAGAAATAAGATGTTAACCCTACATGTGCTTATTTCCTACTATGACTTGTTTGCAGACCTTGTGATCTTAGATTTCTTTACTGTTTCTGCACACATTCACAGCACTGTCTACTGTTGCACTTCTGGTAAGGTTTTCCTAAGGTGAAGAAGCCATCCTGTGTTTTGTTTACTCTTTTTCTTTTCTCTCTAAGACTTATTGTTTTTCTAGGGTACAATAAAGCCAGGCTTCCCTCATTCAGAGGTGATCAAAGCCTTCAATCACACTCTACAGTAAAACAGATCCTAAAGTAAAAAGATTGTACATGAGCATACGGTACAATGTGCTTCCTCATCTCCGCTTTCTCTCATTTATGCAAAGCAAAGTCCTAAACCTCTCATCCTGATTTACACAGCTGTGAGCAGACTGTTGCCATCCACAGCAACTGTGTGCGTAATTCATAATCAGAAGAAAAAAGCCGATTCAGAAGAACCTTGTAAGTTTGCTTTGCCTGGACCTTGCTGCCTACATTGCAGACTCAATATTGTCCCACTCTGTAGCATGAGTGAGAGCTGAGGGGTGAGTCAGCCTCATCTGTATAATATCCCCCAGCATCCATATGAGGTGTGTGATGTGCTTTTCCCAGCAGCACTCCTCCTCCCTCTGCCCAATAAGGCACCAGAGCAGAGCTGCCAGGGGTTTGGATTGGACCCCTAAAAAGGGAATCAGAAGGTGTCGCGGTTCTGAGCAAATCAGAATGAAAGGACAGATAATCTCTCCCTCCCCCTTTTAGCAAAAAAGAGGAGAGGGAGAAAATAAAGAGATTCAGGAGTTTAGAAAAACTA
This sequence comes from Thinocorus orbignyianus, assembly GCA_013400375.1. Classification (NCBI taxonomy): domain Eukaryota; kingdom Metazoa; phylum Chordata; class Aves; order Ciconiiformes; family Thinocoridae; genus Thinocorus; species Thinocorus orbignyianus. The sequence goes on from VXBW01000477.1 coordinate 23,214, forward strand.
AACTACTTTAATAAAAACATNCTGCTTCCGACCCTCCAACAGATAGAATAACAAAATTACCTGACCTTGGTTGTTCCAGCAATAAGGATAAGCAAGGGCCTGTCTGCATACCATTCCTTGATATAATTGGGTCTTATCACTGTGAGACGAAACAGTTATCCGAACAGCGTGCTGTTAATTTCAGAGTTTAGTTATCTAGAAGAGGCCCAGCTAAGAAAGTAAAATTGTAAAACAGAAAATTGGTTCATTTTACCCCAAACCAGGACAGAAGGCTGTGCTGGATAAGGAGGTCCTGCATCCAAGAAACCTTTCAGCTTGAGAAGTCCTCAGGATGAATCCTTCTTCTCCTGCAAGGTCAAATGGGTCAACAACTGAGATAGCAAGATGGAGAGAGAAACTGGTCTCTCTAGCATTGCCCACCCAAGGGGCTCAAGTGCTTCAGACCAAGGGTTTCGAGTAGTCTCACTCAACACTCAGCTGAACACAAGATCTTCTCAAGCCCCAGCAGTCTATGGATAACAGGAAGGTGTTCTACCTTTAAACTTACCTCATTTCATCTATACTTCACCTTCAAATATTTAATGTTTACAGGATGAAAAGTGTGAGCTTGAGACAATGGGGAGAAAATTGCCACTATGAGGCCAGAATACTTCTAAAAATTCCACCTTCCATCATCTGAAATATTTCTCCCTGAGGCTGTTTTTCTGATCTAGCTGCTGCTTGCGGGGTAGAAATCATTTGCTGCTGCTGTATTTCAGCAGAGACAACAATAAAGTGTGCAAAGTACTCCTGGACTCCTAAAACACACATTATGCTTCTAGAAATAAAATATCCCTTTATGTTTTTGAAACATCACCACAGTGATTCATCAGAAACAAGAGAGTCTAAAAAAGTGCAATTATTCTTTAGCGGCTAATGAGGAAAGTCTTCCTTGCCAGCACAAACTGAAAAGCTCCTTATAAAGGACAACGCTGGGTGGGCTGGAGCAGTTAGAAGAGGCAGTTTTAGTGGAAGAGAAAAGTCTAGAGAGCAGATTGTTTCAAGATGTTTCTCTATCGCAGCAATGTCTATTTGAAGCCTCATTGTACAGTCATGGGGGTATTTGGACATTTGGCAGTGATCACCCACAGGACTGAAGCAACTGATCCTTTGCACAGTCTGAAAGACAAACCCAGCATTGAGACTAGTGCTAGATGCAGGTCTCCATGTTGCATTTCGTGCCTATTTTATTTTACTTCACAGCACATCATCACAGAATGGCTAGAGTTGGAAGGGACCATCTAGTTCCAACCCACCTCAACCATGCTCAGGGACACCTCCCACTAGACCAGGTTGCTCAAAGATTCCCAAATAGCTCTGGTTTTAAAAAGGCGGGATTTGCCACAATGTGTTAACATCCATTTTGCATTAATGTTATTTGGATCAAAGCAGACCTGACTCGTAGCTTCACACTACAGGAACAGGCTGGAGTTTACTGGAACTGAGCAATATCAATAAGCAGCAACAGTCATATTAAAGCTCTGTGATATGGCTCACTCAGCATGCTGGTTTGATTAAATCTGGGGTACTCCACATGCTGCATCAAGCAAGGGGAATTTGGTAGAATTTTTCAGGTTTTAAAGAAAAGCTTGGGAAAAAAATCACTAAGTGGGAAGATTAAAACAGTTTCCTAAGTAAATAGTGATGGCTTTTTGCACTAGAGAACCTTGTCTTCAGAGCTGCAGAAATCCAGATGCTATTTACAGACTTATTAGGTTTAATTGTACTTTTAACACATTTCTACTTTGACTGAAAAGCTCAGTTTTTCCTGCCCTGAGAGAAAATTCTAGCTTCCAGTTTTGGCTGAAGAGATGTTGATTTACTCTCTCTCAGTAAAAATCCTCATTTTCAGGGTGGGATGGAGTCAAAACATTGATGGAAAACTATGTCAGAGCAGTTCTCTCTTCATATGAACCAGTGTTCACACTTCAGCATCCAATGCAGAAGTCGAGAAGGGAGGTAATATTTCTGCACATTTCCATAGAATAAGCAGATGGACTAATGAGTGAGTTCACTAGTCACGGTATATCATTAAATTTCAAGTTGACCTGGCTGAGTAACCTGAATGCAAACAGTTTTTCCATCTACAAAGCAGTAAAATATTAATGCAGATGTGAGGTGGGCTTCACACCTTGGAGAACCTCCCGATGTGACTGGCAAATGCAAAATGAGGTTTTATTCCAGGTTTATAAATAGGAGGCTGTGGAAGGTGCCTGGCTGATAGTGAGGGTGTGCAGAGCAGAAGCACAAGCATCAGGAGTGTCACAGATGCACCACAGAAGACATGAAAACAAAAGCTGCCTCAGAGCCATATTGAGGCAGCCAGTAAGCAGTATGGGTTGCTCTTTCTCAGCAAAATCTCCTAGTCAGGGCTGCCAGAGTTGCTTGCGTAGCCTGGAGATACTTGTTTAAATTTATGCAAAACAATCTCATTATCTCATCACTTTTATGTTTCTTTCTTCATTGTTTTTTGCTTTTTTTTTTAATTTCTGTTTGCAAACTTGGACAGGCGACAAACTGAAGAAGGACAGCACTTGCTTTTTGCAAAGCAGCTTCTCATGTGCCTTGTCGCCCATCTCCATAGCAGGCTGTAGATGACAGCAGAGTACCCTGGCCTTTCTGAAGCAAATGTCCCAGTTCATGGAAATTACTCTTTTCCTTCCCTACTCTACATTCCCAACATGAGCTGGTAAGGGTTAGGGGCAAGCAGGTGGCTTTATAGGTCACACTTTGCTTGGAGGGTGCTATGGCCCTGCTCTACAGAGTTGGAGGAGTCCGAGAATCAAAATTATGCCACAGCAGTGGTATGTTCTTTTGCGTATCACTTTCAGGCTGACCCAGAGCCACAGGGAAGCCTGTCAGCTCTGGAAGGGTCAAGAGGCTTAACCATCATGGGGCTGGAGGCATTTGAAACAACCACACTGTATATGGACCTAACTGGAGAAGTCCCTTGGGGCACAGGGGACAGGGAGGGCTGCAGAGCAGGAGCAGTATGTTACTAAAGGAGAGGTTTGCACTACATGAGAGGGCCAGTGGCACTCACATTTCTGGTCAGGGTAATGGGACTTCCAGCCCCTTGGGTGAGAACACCGGTGCAAATAACACTGGAAGTTTAGGCATGAAGAAGTAAGCAGAGCACTGGGGAAGAGATAGTCAGTTAGTCGCAGCAGTCTCCGATGGCCTGCTGAGGGACCACTGAGGTGAAAGTCCCAATACCTGCACCCATAGACAGAGCCACAAGTATGGATGACGTTTGATGAGGACCAAAATTAGTGGAAAATTTTGGGGTTATCTGCACTTGCTGGATAGTATTGCTTGGTCCAATGGCTCAGAAATGCAACGGTGCTTGATGCTAAGTGAAGGGTCTTTCATCTCACACCCAGAGATACCCACCACTTCCTGGATTTCATTCTGCTCATGCTGGTTTCAAATCTACTGGTGCTAACTAGCACTTACACATTCATTTCAAACCAGAACTGCTCCTGTCAACAACAGTGCTGACTCGACCAAAAATAGATGTTATTAGCTGGGTGATGAAAGCTCATCATGTCGATCTAGTACTTCCCAAAATATAACCAAGGGACGCATTCCTCAGGTATTACAATCTGCTCAATATGAAATAAAGTCCAATCCAGCACTGGAGATAGTCCTCTCTCAAGCCGGAGGGGGAACCTGAGATGAGAAGCCCCCAGCTGGAAGTATGGTTGCTGCAGGCTGGGGAACAGTAACCCACAGACCTGGGCAGGAGCAGCATGCTGTACAGGTTACAGCCTGGGGAGAGCAGTTGCAGAGTGACAGTCGTTCAGACTGAGAGGGATCTCAGGGAGTCTTTACTCCAACCCCCTGATCAACACAGGGCCAGCTCTGAGGTCAGATGAGGCTCCTCAGAGCTTACTCCAGTCAAGGCTTGAAAGCTGGCAAGGATGGAGAACCTACAACCTAATGGAATCCTCAGAAATAAAATGTGTGATACATGGTGCAGACTGAGTTGTAGCCAAGAACTATGGTTGGTGAGGCTCCAGCTTTGGCAGCCACCACTTCTGGGTGTAGCAATCAGCTCTCCTGCCTCTTTGTCCAGTGTGCTTCTAAGTGTACAAAGGCATCTTGATATCCTTCATGTACAAGACACTGGGAAGAACCACAGACTATGTGATAACTATTCTGTTTGCCTACCTGTCGGTATGGTAATACCAGTATGTGTAACACATTTCATAGGATCATAGAATGGTTAGAGTTGGAAGGGACCTTAAAGATCATTGAGTTCCAACCCCCCTGCCATGGGCAGGGACACCTCCCACTAGAGCAGATTACTCAAAGCCCCACCCAGCCTGGCCTTAAACACTTCCAGGGATGAGGCATCCACTACTTCTCTGGGCAATCTGTTCCATTTCAGAGTCTCTGTGATAAGCTACTTGACAACGTCTTCCTTGCTTGTACAAGCCAATGCAAGACACCATAGACTTACATTGTATTACTACCTGGGCATAACAGGGGATTTTGTCGGGAAAGGGGCAGTTGCAGCCTGAACAAGGGGCTCACATGTAAGTCCCCACTGAATGCAGCCTATATTAACCACCTATGTCACAGATGGACCACCCATGTCTCTGGTGGTTCCTGAGTAGCTCCCCCTGCCGACTCAGATTCATCCTCTGAATTTCTAGAGAAATCGTGTCCCACTCCTTCTCTTCTACATTAGTATTTGATTAGTCTACACAGAATGGAAAAACTACACGAGAGGAGGTGTAAGAGTCTGCAAAGACAACTGAGCCCAGCTCAGCAGAACTACTAACCCAATGGGCTGTAGAGGCACAACAGGCAGGGGAAAGAAACATCCGACAACTTTTATAAGAAAATAAACACTTTTGACTCAACATTCAGATTTCTGTTTTTTACAGATGTGAGGCTTCCAAAGAGATTTGTACCATGGGGAAATCAAGTGTTCTGTCACAATATCACATAATAAGCAAATCTGAGAATAAACTGCTGGTTAGATGTCTGTAGGGCGGGTAGCATGGAAATAACATTCACTTAAGGACTACACAAGAGGAATGGACTGACCAACTCTACTGACATCCAATCTCACAGACTATCCACAGGGGCATCCTTCTATCTAAGCATAATGAAAGATGTGCTGCAGAGAAAATATACCCATAAACGTACACAGATCTAAAGTTAATGTACTTGTGAAAAATTGCTGTCTGGAGGGCCACTGCAAGTGCTATCAGCATACTGGGAACAAACACTGAGAAAGTTACTTGTTAGCATCTTGGAAAAGAGAAAATACATTAAAAATATGCTCTGACGATATGCTTTACAAACAAGCAGTGAGAAATATCTTGATGGAATACCTGCTAAGAGTCAGCAGACTGAGAGTCCAGAGCACTTGTTATATTGAAAGTTAATGTCCCTAAATGCCTGAAAGCATATAAACAACAAGTGAGATATTACTTGTAATTCTTTCCCCAGTTACATGATAGAAACCATGGTTGTTTTGTTAAGAGGATTGAGAATTTCAATGGAAATTCTTCAAACGTGTTTGTGCTTTCCACTGATGCACTGAGTTGTAAAACCATCTCATAGCAGTCCTCAGCCCCCTGTGATGGCCCTCCATCCCCTCCAAATGGGAGTCACTTGTCTGACAACAAGGTCAAGTTAACAGGGGCAAAAGCTTAGAGCCACCATAACAGTTTGGTAGCTGTACAGAAACATATCTTGCATCAGTTTCAGTGGAGGGCATCAAAGTGTGATGGAGAATCTCCGAAGAAAAGAATATGCATGGGTGGCAAGGGGAGAGTTAGAAAAAAGAAGAGATGCGTAAAAAGAAGAAGAAACAAAGAGAAGGTGTTTGGATTGGTTTTGACTGAGCTGAGCACTTGGGTGAAAGTACGAGAGTTCCTTTCCAGTTATGTAGGTTTGCCTTGGAATCCACTGTTGTATCTTGAACATTTTCTTTAAAAAACTGAGCCTCCAACAACCTATTTCTGAAGTCTGTGGCCAAGACAGCATTGTGCCTTAAACTACTAGACCTCTTTGCTGTGAAATTCTGGCAGGGAAGTGCAGGGTTTGCACACCGATCAAATTCAACTGATGTGATAGCTTTGGACATTTGCTTCTCTTTCAGCACACAAAGCCCATTTACTCTGATAACTGATCATTAGCTGTTGTTATGCCTTTTCTCTCCTTTATCACACTTCCCATGCAACTTATTTGTAAATGACTCCTCTTTCCCACGCATTACTTGTTTCTTTTTCCTAATGTAAGTCTGTAAGTTTTAGCTAACAAAAAATATTTGAAACGTGTCTCTGGTTAATACATATCTATTTTCTCAAAGCAGCAAAGAGCTAAACCTCTTATGTAGAACAGCCTTTGTCCTTGGTTTGGACAATGCTTTGAATAAACTCAATTTACCTTTCATTTCATACGCTTGCTTATGCCTGAAAAAGAAGTAACTTGATAAAACATGTACAGTCTCTGCCAACGTAAGCAATGCCTGAAATGCTTTGTCCATGAATAGAAGTTTTCAGATTATTTTTGGTGCCATAGCATACTGCTGTACATAACCTAGTCAGGAAAATAACTGACAGCCTCTGGCATCTTGGAGATAAGAGTGTCAGCCACCATAGAGTAGTGGACTGTGTCTCATGAGTAAAACAGACTGTGGCAGCATCTTTGGGAGATAAAAACTGATTTTTTTTCTAACAACCATGCCGTTAGTGCATTTTGATGTATGTGCTGCCTTTGAATGATTATTTGTTTCTTTTTGCTTCTAGTCTTTTCCCTTGACACACAGGGCATCAACCAGTCTATTTTGAGATGTGAGTGAAAAGTAAGGCAATCAGGCACAAAAGTGAGTTCAAACAGATACAGTGATTTCCTGATTCTAGTGATTCTCCCCTCTCTCCATCACCTTGGTGAGAGAGAAGCAGAAAGAGGATGAAGCACATCTCTCCCCAACTGTGGAGACAGTCCCATGGCACCATGATAGCCTGGGATGGTTGCACAAGAGCTGTACAGAGCCATTGGAGCATTTACCTTGACCCAGCATCAGCTTGGAGGACCCAGATGGGTCTGGTTCACCAGTCAGAGTTGGTAACAGTGCAAAACATCTGAAACAGCCAGGGTTGCTCTCTACCCAGAGCTGCCTTTGATAGTTGGAGCTATTTGCCAAGTGGCTGTGAAACATGGAGCCTGCTGTCTGGCTAACAAAATGATCAAATATGCCAGGGGAACTAGAAGAAAATCCAGAACACTTTTCAGAGCAGACTGCATCCACAGTGTTGCTAATAATAATGACATATCAGACAAGATGTCTTAACAAAGGAGGAAAATGAGAATGGGCATCTGTACCCTCCTGTATTATTTTCTCATCCTATTCTCCTTTAGTACACACCACATCTGTGCAGTGTTGCTGTGCTCTTAGTACAGAGGAGACTCTGGCTACCTTAAGTCGCACAAAAAAATCATAGACACAGAATGCATGTAAGTGTCAGATGGTAACAACAATCACAGGCATCCACTAGTTTCAAAGTGTTAATTCAGGGGTAGAAAATCAGTTGTAATTACCCTTTTCTGGAGATGTCATCTGTGTATGATGAACACATTATACGTATCTTTGAAGGGAGATGACACTACTGCCTCATTTTAAAATATTTTTCCTCCAGATCTGAAAATAAAACAAACTGAAAAGCACGGCCAATAAAAATTCCATAAGTATCTTTATACAACATAAATATGCAAAAGTCCTGTCAGAACATACCCTCATGTGTCAAAACTCATCGAACAGATGCTGAAAATCCTGAGGTAAAGAAGTCATTCAGATGCCATTCGAAGAGTATAATGACTTGAATGTTCACGCTCTTTAGTGTTCTTTTTCACATACCTTGCCACTTTGTTGGCAATTCCACATAAAGTGAGTCGTCTCCTGAGGACCCCCTTCCAAATGTTTTCAGCCCACAAGGGGCAGCACGGCACACAGCAGATGAACCCAGTTAACATCTTACCAGCAGCACAGCCACAACTTGCTGAAGACATTTTAAAGCTGCCAAGTTGCGGAACTGTAGCCCATGAGTGTATTTCACAGCCACTTACACATCAGCCACATCCATGGAGACCCTGAGGATCGGATACCTATATGAAGTCACCTAAGACACTGGGATCTGACCCAGCCTTGGGAAGTCTGCAAAGGGCAGCAATCTAACTAAGAATTTGGCACCAGCATGAGACCAGGCAGAAAACGAGATCTGGCACAAAGTTGCAGACACTTTACCATAGCCACTTGTCATCTTCCAGGAAGATCTGGATATAATCTGGCTGTTATTCATGCAAACTGATTTTTTTTCCAGTTCCATCTTTAGGTCGTTGTTGGGGAAAGCGTACTTCCCCCTTCCCTACCTTGAACAGTTTCTGTATTTTAAGCACATTGTTAATTCCATAGGTGCCTAAACTGAGCACATTCACAAGGTTTCCTTGAATAACAATACACCTAGGCAACCATTTCTGATCCTTTGCAGGACAAGAAGTTTTGTGTCATGGCATCCTGAAAATGATTGAGATCATATTAGTAATAGCAGAGTGAAAGGGTTGTAAAGACTAAGAAGTCTCTGGTTTGAGATAATATCATTACTCTGACACAGTACATGTAATTGTCTCTGGGGGGTTGTTTTAATTAAAAGGGGAAAAAAAATAAGTTTCTTTTCAAATTCAACTTCCTCTACCTCTCATCAAATGAAATGTAGATGATAGAGGATAATTAGTCTCATTTGCCTGAGTGGTTTGTGCTTGAAGCATTTGTGATAAAGCTTTACTCTTTGTCTTTTTATTACCCATAGGATACTGTGGAATATCAGGCCAATGCTGAACTGCATCGGTGCAGGCAGCCTTGGGGGCTCCTATCTTAATACATGTTTTGACATCTGGTCAATCTTTAAATTTAATATGTTGATTTATGTGCTGTCACTATGAACAGCTCCCTATGGCTGCTGAACTATGTGTTGTTTGGATATACAAGGTCAGCAGCAGCTCCTGCAGACCAGGTTTTTGTGGTCTGTGCCAGAAGCTGATGGGAAACAATCTGCACATTTTCTTTTGGAAAATAGATAGTCCTTGTACACAAAGGAGGAAAAGCTGTATGTAGGAAAATAGTGTGAATAGTGGACAATGGGACAAGGAAACTTTTTTTCCTCCAAGAATATCCTTCCAAATAAAAGCATGAGATGAATACCATTGACTTTTCAGACCAGAAGTTTGGGAAGGAAAATAGTGAGACAGAAAATATTTGACATTTATATGAAAGAGCTCTGGTAAATAACATTGTGATTTCTTAGTATCATGAAATAAAAGAAAGAAGTGATGAAGTACACAGTAAAGAAAGATGCCTTTCTTTTTTCTGCCCTTAGTGTTTTGACTTCCAAATCCATTTGCCAGATCTACTGTTTTACTTTTTCCCTGCACCAGGACAGTCACTGTTTGAAAAGTAAGATCTTTTTTTTAAATTTACTACCCTTTTTCATTTAAGTTGTTAGTTGGTTGTTGGTTTTTTTGTTTGTTTGTTTGTTTTTTTTAATTTAAGGATTGTTAAGATATCCCTAATGGCTTTCAAAGCCTGTTTTTCTTCTACATTGGCTAGCATGGTCTGATACTCTAGGATTTCACATTGAAGTTGCAGATGAGGAATTACAGTAAAATCATTGAAGTATCTTGTTAATTGCTGTCTGGTTGCTTATCAGGGGTTCTGACTTGGCAACTTTCATTGGAAAGTACTTCGTCATAATCTGACAAGACAAATTAATTAGTGTAAAACTCCGCTGTGCACTCATTAATGCTGGCGTGCCTCAAACCTTTGACATAACTGCTGCTCCATAATTTATACAATTGGCAAGGAGCACAGAGAGACCTGGGTTTGTTTCTATCAGAGCATACATCATTTTCTCTTTAAACACCTGCACCTTTTAATAAAGAGATTAATATTAAAATGACTTATTAATATTATTGAGGTGCTGTATCACTAGCTGCTGAAATAGCCAGAGTGTTTACACACCTTCTCCGTATGTTTGCAAAAACACAGTTTAAAGATTTTCTTTCTGGTGCTTTAAAGGTCTTTCAGGTGCCTTATGGCCTCTCTCTGTCTCTGTCAATGAATGAGAGCATTGCTAATTTTCCTCAGTAGGTATTTGTCCCTGTAAAAGCCTACAGATTAGGCAAGCAGAGTCTGTTGCTGGAGACTTTATAATTCAGTTAAATTAAGAACATTTCGTCTTAGAAAATGAGACTTTGAGAGCATGAGGGATTGTTGTAGAGATGAACTACGATCTGGAACTGTCTGTGTTCAGGCAATGAGGTCATGTGGGTGAAGAAATGGGCTGAAGCCATAGGAAGTGATGTCTCAAAGTCCTTTAATACCCCTCTAGCCAAATCAACCACATTATCATATGTTTGAGGAGAATGTGTACTGAGTGTAGGCTCACCAACATGGCATGATGTGGATCATTGCAGAGGTTCTGACACTAACTGTGCTGGAGTCAGTAAATCAATTCAGCAACTAAAAGATCTTCTTTTCACCCCTTTGTATAAAGAATGGGTATCATAGTCAGCAACTGCTGAAAAAAAATCAAATTCCTAGCAAGAACATACGCTTCTATTTTGTTCTTTGTTGGTTTTAGGGTCTAAGGCAGGGCAAGAATGTGTCCACCACAACGTCAGCGGTGATTGCTGTTGTCTCATCATGACTGCGTTCCTGTATTTCAAACACCCACGAAAATTCTGATTGCCTAAAAGTTCCTTTTATTCTTGTATGTTGCCACTGACAGAAAGAAGAATAACCCATATCTGAAAGAAAATTGCAGTTTTTTCCCTGGTGGTTGATAAGTAGGTGAGTCAGAAGCAACCCAAAAGAGTTGTGGACCATAATCACCTAGGCTGCTATTTTCCCTCTCTATACAACAGAGGAGAAAAGCATGGGTGGCTCTTTCCTGATCTTGCCCTGTAGCCACCCTTCCACTGGGAGTAGCCTTTTCCCTGCATGCTCCCACAGGAGCTGCAAAGCCCATGGGACAGCAGGGGCAAGAGATGGCTGCAGGGGACACCACTATACAAGCAGAAAGCAATCCCAGTTTGAGGCCCCTCCAGGAACTTGGTTCCCCAAATCTGAGAGACCAATTCTTTCCCTTAGTCCGCTAATAAACTTTTATGTAATTTTCACCCTTTTTTACTGAGGTTTTAGCTTAGAAGATGATAGTTATAAGCACCAGCACAGTTCAAATACAGCTGTTTGCAGTGCTCTGAAAAGTCAGTGCATTAAGTGCAAGCCTTCTTTCTGTATCCTTTGTTTACAAATGCCTCACCTATCTGCTTAATTTTAAGTGGCACTCAAAACTCAAATTTCTGCTAAAGCAGCTGGACCGAGGCAATGCCACAACTTACTTTGATTTGGGACAATGGGAAGGAAACAATGAACAAAAATTTTGCTCTGAGCCTTATTGCAATATGACTATATAGTACAAGAAGAAAAAACCACATTCTCTATGCACAGCACATATGACAAGCCCAGGGTCTGGAAAACAGTTTTGGAAGGATGTCAAGGTGATGTGTCTGTGGAATACAGTAAGACCAGAAGAAGGAAAAGAAGCCACCCTTTCTCAAGGAGTGTAACGGTATAAATGGTGAAAACCATCACAGGAACTGGAAAGGGCTGCAATATAGTTAAGTATGCACCAGATCAAAGGAAAGACAGACTCTTAATAAAGCCTTCAAGACAGACTCTTAACAAAGCTAGCAACAAATTTTCAATGTTTATAACAAATCAAGAGACTAAGTGGATTTGAGGTCAGAACAGAGAGGTTGGGACAAGAGGTACACGGCATGTAACAAAAGACTTGGCACTATCTACTTTCATAATGGTGTAAAGGTAAAAGAAAGGCCAGTGTAGTAGGAGCTGCAATACCTTTTATCACTTAAGTGTTGCACTTTCGAACAGCTGATGTGCCCCAAAAAAATTGTTTATGTTTTTTACAACACAACAGATTTGATGCTCAGTCCAGGTAAGGAGCAACTGCTGGAGTTTCACACAGTTATATTAATCCCTTCAACAATTTGAGGGGAAAAAAGCAGTTATCCCAGTCATGCAGAGCTAGACACAAGCAGAAGAAACAAACTGTACGATCATTATTCTCTGTGGGACAGAGACAGATAATCAGCACCTGCAGAAAACAGGTGCTTTCATGGTAACTGAGCTTCTTTGCTGATGAGTTGAATTTGACTTGCCATTTAGTACTCTATTTGAAGACCAGAGAGGATGTTTAATGATACAGAAAGGAACATTCGCAAACTAATTACACAAACCATAGTCAGTTCAGCACCAAAGTAGATCTGACCTATTATAGGAACAGCTGGTAAAATAGTGACTCCTGGATAGATCACTTTTAAGCATCTCTAATTGAGCATTCAAATGCATATCTTAAGAATTTAATACTTCAAAGACACTGAGAATCATCCAAATTAATTTCAGAGATGTGTAGAAAGTGATCGTCCATTGACACCACTGAAAGTCAGTGTGGTAGAAATTCTGAAAAGGTCGCTGGCTGCCTGCCTACATCTTTACAGGGAATAAACAGAATTTAAGGCATTGGCTGTTTATCTCAAGTCTTCAGACATCTGAAGAGCTACCAACACCTGCCTTTCCCCCAGTCCCTTAAGCCATACACTGTACAAGAGGATACACCCTGCTGAATCTAGGCAAGTGTGTCTAGAACTATTCCTTATCATCAGTGGTTGCCAAACTGCTGTCATCTCTTCTTTCTGTTGTGTTTTGGGTTTTTTACCTATTTTAATCAGTAAGAAAATTACATTACATTTAGTAGGTATGTACCCAGGATACTCTCTTCGCAGTGGCAGTACCTATTAGAGCTGTGTCTATCAAATATATTGAACTACTATAATTTTATTGAAAAATATTTAAAATTTGTTCTTTATGCATTGGAAAGATTTTGTTTGATGGCTTTTTCTAGAGGGCAGGTAGCAGCCCAAATGAAACTGAAGGGTATCTTCACATGTGTCCACTATTTTGAATTCACATAGGCATGCAACCCATTGTGTCTCTTCTCATTGGGTAACTGGTGATTGCCAATAATACCTTGAGCTTTATCTAATGTTAAAAGTAAAATTCTGTATATTTTTAAAAAGAAAAGAAAAATAGGTCATTCTGATTCTGTACAGGCAATGAATAAATGGCTCCCTATATCAAATTAATTCGAAGCCATCCCATCCTGTAGCAAACTATTCCAAGTGCATCTTCGCTTTGGATGAAGTACATATGGAAGTGATAGTTAACTGAACAGACTGCCAGAAAATAACATATTAGCGCTAATGCATATGGTTTTAAAGAAATGTCATCAATAAAAAGGCACATTTAAAACGCGCCTGTCTTCATTGTACTAAGATGCATTAGCTATTTAGTATATCATGTAGCTAAAAATGAAGCACAGTTAGTATTTCCTTTGTGCAACTTGCAAAATATCTTTTTAAGGTTTCTCTCAAATTTTGGACTACAGGACAATGTTTCCTATTGAAGCATAACATTTCTTGCCATTTCCCCGCTATCATAAGGCAGAAACATCAATCAAGATTGCTCAGACAATCAAGAATGCCTAAGCATATTGCAAGCCAAAGTACTTTAGAAAACCAGTGAATTGATTAATTCTGTAAAGTTGACTAAACATCCAATAAACTCATCTCCCCTAGCATTAAAATTAGATGGCTCACAACAATAAACATTATACATACAAGAAGTTAATAAAAATTTAGTAAAAGTTAAAAGATGTCAAAACCTGCAAGTACTATAAACTATGGAATGTTATTATATTATTATTAGAATAATCTTTCTGATCTGCTTGTTGGAATTCACTAAATCCTTTTTATCTCTGATTTCCAGTCAAAGAGTGCCAAGATAGGTCATAAATTTCTCGCACAGAGAGATCTTCCCAGTAATGCCATCTACTTTTTAAAGGATGCAGAAGTAGCTGTTACACTACAGCTTTTCAACCCTCTGTGCATACAGATAGCACAGAAACAAGACCTGTCTCCCTTATGCTGTTATATTGCATAGAGCATTGTGCCTACCCTCCTTCCCCACCCTCCTATTCCCAGACATTCTCATTGGAGCACCAAGGGCAAGATAAATAGTAAAAGGAAAATGTTAAAATAATTACTTTAATGCCTAGAGGACAAGAAAACTCTGAGCCTGATATTAAAATCGTAAACCTTTCACGGGTTTTTCAGTATGTCATTACATTAAAGACAGAGCAGCACCTGCTTTTCACCAAATTAGATTGCTAGTTTTATAGGCTCTTTCTCAAGGATGGACTTGTCCCTAGCTACGTCCTGGGCACCTAAACCTACCTACTTTGATGTCAGTGAGATCAATGATAGTTTGGCACTGGCATTTGACCAGAACAGGAAGCAGCATTCTATATGATATTTACTTAGATATTTGCTTTTTCGTTTGCATTTTACTGCACACATGCTGCCTATGTCAATTTTCCAGTTCTTTTTCTAGAGTTTTGGGCTTTTTAGTGTCTAGAAAACATTGAAGAACATACTGTAAAAAGTTGCAAGCTAAATCTCCAAGTTATTCTCATGCATCTATTCACAGGGTTAAGTCTCTGTCAGATTGTCACTTCAGTGATTCAGGTTATGCCATAGCTTCACAAAACATCTTAATGGCACTGAAGATGGAGTGCAGAACTGCAGCTCGAGTAGAGCCAAGCAGCTAGGAAAGGCGGTGGGATGGGGAGAGGTGTGTTATTAAAGTAAGTTATTTTCGGGGCTGACATCAGCTACTTTTGGTGCCAGCCCCCAGCAGGCAGGAGAATCCAGTCCAAAGAGTCAGTCCTAAGTGTTGCCCTCTCTCCAGGAACTGAGCAGTAGCAGAAGGAAGGGCTATTATCCAATTTAAAGGATGTGCCACTGAAACACTGCCTAGATGCTCTACCCAGGAACCTGGAAAAATTGCACCAAACTTTTTGGCACTCAGAGAGCTATTTATTGGAATTTTTTTCCTTTTGTCAGCATAAATCAGTTGGTTTAATAGGCAAGATGTGATAAAAAGGCACCTCACATGACACCAGCTGGCCAAGGCAGCTTTGCCAGCAGTTCCTGTTGTTTCAACTCTTTGCAACGCTTGGAGTTTGGTTTATGCCTGATCTGGGTGACAACCACTGAGCTTTTGCAAGGAATGCAGGCACATCTGTCTGCAGCTCATGATCAAAGAAGAAAAGAGAAAAGTAAAGAATGAGATCAAAGGGTTCAAACTTGAAGCCAAGTTCATGAAAACCGGAATGAAGGATTCTTTCCTTCCAGCATCTTATAGATCTTTCTGTCCTGTACACAATACATTTGCTGAACTTGCAGCAGCTTGTGCAACTCCCTTCCAAAAACACGTTGCCAAGAAGTCTCCATTTCCAAGTATTTTTCTTTTTCGTGCCCTCCAAAGAATTAGAGAAACACACACAATCATTTTAAAGAACAATAAATGAAGTGAAAACTGTCAACTTTACTATGTAATTGCATTAAATCCATGCAATTATGTGCAAGAATAATTCAATTCCTTTTACTGATTCATTACAGAGTTAGAATTAAACAGGATTAATGCTAATTTTTCTTACTTAGAATAATTAATTTGCCTGAATTTATTTGCTTGGGGGATTACTTTGGCAGGAAAACACTAGTTGTTTTGGCTAGATAATGTACATTTAAAAAACATTTTCCCTTGGCAGTATGTGACAATACAAGGCTTTCTGCAAGATCACCGCCACATACTAGGATCATCACCAGTATTTCAAGCAGGTCCCCGTGTTTTTTGGTTGAGGACTTTGTGCAGTTGCCAGGGTGTGGACTTACTGCTTGTACATTCTGTCAGTAGAAAAAAAGGAAAGGGGATTTTAGCCATTTTCTGGGGCAAAGTCTACATTCCTCAGCCAGCCCTGAGGTTACTCTTAGGGTGTTTTCCTGCTCTGTATTTAATGCTGCAAACAAAGTCCTCAGCTGCGGATGGATGTTCATTCTGAAGTGATAGTGAAAGGAAAATGAGAGGAAAGGTTTTGGTTTCACTCCACATACAGGTCTAATCTATCATATGTCTTTGTGGACCTGAAAGACGTATTTAAGCACAAAGATAGCCCTTTCCAGTTCATGTTTTTGGGACTGTGTGTCAGGCAGGTGCTAGCCACCATCACAGTGCTCCAGAGGAAAGGAAGGAGGACATTTCACAGGGCCACTGAAAGAGTTTTCTCATGTTGTTTCTGCCACATCCTTTCCTTCAGAAATTGAATCTTACATTGATAGATGTAAATTTACCTACTAGGTTCCTAATTGCTCAGAAAAATTTAGGTTATTTGAAGGAACAAGATAGACTAATGAAATAAAAGGAAAACCTCAAAATTTTAGAGCCGAAGTACAAGATAAATGACAACCACATTTCATTTGTCAGGGCAAACACATACGACTGAGGAATTCAACAAAACACTGGGCAGAACCCTCATATAATCCTAATAGAAAAGACGAGCAAAGCACACTTAGTTATATCAGTAGCGTAGGATTGAATTATTTTGTCTGCTTATTTTACTCAGGAGTGTAGTGTGTGATTTATTTTGTATGCATTACACTGATTTATTTTAGTTAAATCCTGTCATAGACTGCTCCTGTACATTTAAACTTCCAAAAGCCACTCTTAAGTCTTCACATCCCCACCTATTAACTTCATTTAATTTTTCAATGCAAGACTTTTTTAATTGGTGAAGTCATTTTTCAAGTCCATTATTCATTTCTCATTTGAATACTCTTTTTTTTTTTCTTTGTCTCAATACACTGCTCAAGAAAGAGGACACAAAGCTAACGGTAATGTAGGGACTGTTTAAAGAGATGGACCCAAGGAGGAGGGCCAGAAGGGGCAAGTAGGGTAGAAAAGGAGCCTTGCAGCATGCAGACACCCTTGGGGAGGAGGCATTTTGAGCAACTTTCAGTGTGGACAGTTTTATCAGCCTGTTTCTACTTCTAGATCACAAAGGTCAGAACAACAAGAAGAAGGTTTTCTTCAAAAAAAACAAAACCTCACACATTAATCATTCATAAGTACAGAAGTAATCATCTGATGAAAGTGAGCACATAAGAAATTCAGCAAGAGGTGTGTGAAATTAAATTTCCTCATATTTTATCAAACTACAGCCTTTCCATGGCTCTATTGCCACAGAAATGACCTTTTGGGCAGTCATTTCTTTCTTGGAAACGTTAAATTTATGTTTGGCTCCTCAAAGGCTTGGTTATTTCTGATGTTCGTCTTATAGAGTCTAGGAGTTTAATGTCAGAAGTGTCTTGAAGTGCTTCTGTGGGACAACGCATTAGAAGTGGTACAGGTTTAGTGGGGCATCAGAATGTTAGGATGTGCTGTGTCATTTTTACAAAACAGTCCCCTTGTGCTATTGCAGTGAGACCTGCACAGCCAGGCACCCGGGGGAAGCATGAGAGAGAGGTCCTGGATCTGCAGACAGCCATGCAGCTTGCAGAAGTACAGACTTCCCTTTTCTCCTTGGATCTGCTGCCAGCCAGCGAGGGAGAGGGGTCATAAATTAATATGCCAAAGATGCATCTTTTATTGATTCTGTCTCTTGGGGTTTTTAATACACAAGTCACTCCCCTCTGCTCACCTCATCTACCCTATCCCTCCCATCCAGCCCTTGCCACATCCACAATCCCAGAGTACCTTCCTGGAACTATCCTACCCTACACAGCGAGGTTATACCTGCTGGAAGAAGTGCCCAAATAGCGCCTTGCAGAACAGCAGGGAAGCCAACAGTCTGCTGGAGACTCCTGCCTCCACTGAGCATAAAACAAACAACATGGCTATATTTTCACCTTTATTCCTTCACTACTCTTAGAGTGAAATGAGTTGTTTCTGCTTGGAGAACTGATGGGAGAAGGAGGTACTCTACAGCCATGTACTCTTCCAGGTGTCTGTCAATTTTCTTCCACCTGTCCCCTGTTATTTTTCCTCCACCTCAGCCCTCTATTTCTTGCCTTCTTCTTCCTCCTCTCATAAAGGGCTGGGCAGAGACAGAATTTAAGACAGCTATTACCTTAAAGCCTGACATAATTAAAATCTCCTTCATTACCGTCACTAAGCTGAGAGCATCATTACAATGGCAAGGATGATAATAGATTCCTTTATCACTTACAGTAACAATAAAAGATAACTGCTGATGATGATGTGTCTCAAATACTATTAACAGAATGTACAATTCACTAATGAGGGGTAATTCAGTTGTTAATGGCAGTGAGGTACTGGTATAATTCAACGTTCAGATATTGGACAGGATTCTGCAAACCACTGTTCCTTGGACTCCTCCTCCCAGCACATGGAGCGCCCACCAACTCCAGCAGCAGGGCTCAGATGCAGATCTACAGTCACGAGAGCAGACAACACGTGGTTATGGCACCATAGTGCTTCTGCATTTAAGTCTTTTGAGGCATTTAAAGCCTTTTTGGGAAGTCAGTCAGTTCCCAGACTTGTAGTTGAAGCTGCAGTTCTGGCTCAGAAAGTACTGAGATAATTTTTTGCTTCTAAACCTGCCTCATCTTGAGACAGATGGAAAGAAAACCCCTCTGCTTGTGCTTTGGCTGCTGATTGCAGCAGGAAGCTGGCAAGCCCTGCTCCAGAGTTGTCCACACTGGGATGACATCAAGCAAGAAGAGCAATGCCATCTGCTGCTTTGTCCTGCCCATAGGCACCTCTGATGTGGGTCCTGCTCAGCTTTGCTGGCACATCAGTCTGTGACACAGACCAAATGCTCTGCAACAGCTTGGATGCTGCTGGAGGTCCTGTCTTGCACTCAACCCCACCTACACAGCTATCCACCTTCTGATCTCTCTGATTAGCCTTCCAAAGAGGATGCCACATTAGCCCTAGCAAGAGCAGCTCTTGTGAGAGGCAGTGAGAACAGGAGAGGTTTTCCCACTGGAGCTGCTTTCTGTCCCACTCAGAGAGTTCAGGAGTTGCTGAAGGACCAGAGCATCAGCTGGGCTGCTAAGCACAGTGCTTGCCTGCTCTCCTTCTGGGGTGCCTGCACTAGTAGAGGCACTCATCAGGAGCTCAGTAGAAAATTCCTGTTGCTTTGTTTGCCCTCAAGAGACAATGAATACTCAGTTCATCCACTAAAGACTACATGTGGTGCACTGTTTCAGGGATTGTTTCATGACCTCTGCCAACTGGAGACAGTAGGGGTTTTAAAGAGTAACAAGGTAAGAAACAGAGACAAATGGAAGAGATAAAGTAGGTGACATGGAAATGCATATGACAAAACTTTACAGATGGATTTGACTCATTTCACTTGGTGCCATGAAATCTTTATTCTCTGCTCTTTGTCACATGTCATAGCCAAACAGTTTCCTGTGCTCAGGAGATTTTGTAGCTCTTCTGATGAGCCACACTGTGCACATAACTGGTATCATATTCTTCTTTATCACCGCTCATGAAGGCCAGAATCTCTCAAAAAGGGCACTTAAGAAGTAGAAAAGGTGCAGAGAGAAGGCAGCAAGGCTGATCATTGCTCAGGAAAGAGAACAGGATCATATAGAAAGAGACCAAGATCCTTCAAGTAGGAAAATATGTATTGGAGGGGAATGAGAATGGGCGAAATGGGTGGTAATGGAATAATTAGATAACTGAGAGCCCTCAAATGTGAATGTCACATAGCAAACAGATTTGAAACGATCACAAGGCCAAATTACCCAATATAATTAAACTATTGAGCTCATTGTTGCATAAAATTGTGGATGCAAAATGTAAAAACAATTAGACAAATTCATAGAAGGAAACATCTTTGTAACATAAACCTGCACTTTCTGACTGAAGAAGCCCCTAAGCAGCAGGCTGTGGGCGACAGAGCTGACTGGGGCAGCACAACTGCAAACTTACTCTATGTGCCCACTGCCTGCCACATAACTTTTCATATTGTGGTGGCTGCAGAGAGCGACCAAGGTTCCTGGGCCACATGGGACGTGTAAACCCTTTGACACACACTATTAGTATGTCTCTAGACCAACCAAAGACAGCTGGAGACTCGCTTCTAGTGAAGGCTGGAGAAAAGTGACTACCACAGGTCTGAGCTCTTCTCTGCACACAGTAAGGCCCCTGTACACAGGGAGGGGTACCCTGAAGCAGTTCTGGGTTGCTGCAAGATGGGTTGTCTCCCATCACTGCTCCCTTTGGCACACACTGTTGGGGAGCAATGGCAGCAGCCTGTGCACACATCCAGACACATCTGCCTTACCTCTCATCAGGGCAGAGGGGTACGAATGGCCGGGGCATCCCATCTAGAGACAACAGGGAAGGCAGGGTGCTGGTGGCACTTCATCAGTTGATACCTCCACACTTCTGAGAGCTGCAGGAAGATTCGCTCCACCTGTAACTCAGGGCTGAGCACTGACAACAAAACTGAGCCTTATATAACTGATGAGTTCAAGTTATGTGATGTCACAACAGATGCAATGACATCCCTTCCTAATTACTTTATACATATTCCAACCCATTCTAGGGCAGTTCAAAACAAAATATAGCACAATGTTCAGTGGCAGGGGGGCATGAAATTGACATGTATGGAGTACAAACACGTCTTCATCACAGGAGGTAAAGAAAATTCAAGTTCTTTCATTAAGCAGCAATTAAAAAGCAGTTTATAGAGCAGGAAAACAGTGTATTATTGAAGGCAGGTGAGCTAATCATTAACTGATTCTATTATGCTTCCTTCTCCCAAAATTAAAGTGATTTCCCTTTAAATTAGTATGAATTAAGAGTGTATTTCCTGATTATACCTTACATAACAATGCAAGGGATGGTGCTTCTGTTCACATTTCCTTTCTTCTTTAATAAAACATGCCAGATAAGAAAATTAGCTATCTGGTCCCATTAGCCGTTTTGAACACAGCGTATCCCACCCTTCCTACAGGCAACTGGTAGGTAGGCTGTGAAATGCAATCAGCTTTGAGCCTGTCATGAAGGAGTTTGATGAAATTGATACTCCGCAAATTGCATCCATCTCACAAGCTACACACCACAGGACTCTATGCATTCAGTCACATCAAAAGGCAGATATGCTGGGTGGGTGAGATCTATCATCTGTATTTCAGAAGAATCCCAGCTGACAAATTTTTCTTTTAGTGCCCCCAGGAATTATCCCAGTTCAGAATATTTTACAAAATGAAGGAACCCACTGTCTGCTCGTATCTGAAATGGTGCTGCAGCTATCTGGAGAATGATATGTGCACTTGCACAGCGCTTTCCTTCCCATGCTGTATGGTACACTGATGACTTATGGACGCCCTTCTTGCCTGTCCACAGAGCTGTGTTTCCCTAGAGGTTGACACTATCATTCATCTTGTGGTTGCAGCATGCTGTGACCCAAATTGCAGCTCCCCCACTCCAGAAATAGCCCCTTGCCTCTGGGAGAGGTCAGCCATGGCTGACTGCTTCATGTCAGCTACATCCATTGTGGAGGTTTCCAAATCTGTCCTGCCTGGTTGCTCATTGCCTTTCTTGTCTTTCAAGACTCTCTGTATTACCCCTTGCCTCTGCCCCAGGGCAGGAGACATCTATCTGCATGGAGTTGTCACCCTACATACCTTATAGCCCTGTAAAATCCTGTACGTGGGTGAAGTTTTCACAAATTGACCACAGGGCAGTTCTTAGACATCTTCTGCTTTGAGTTTGTGGCTCAGCAGAGCTATACATTTGGGATTAGGAATACACCACAGTGCTACAGGCAACTCCTAAGAGGGCTCTTAAAAATATAAACACCCCAAGACTCAGAACAAGGGTCTCTTAATCTAAAGGCTGTACCTCTGAAAGATGCTTAAGAATAGAATGCAAAAAACCTCTCCTCTGCCTGTACAGATCTTCCCAACCTCTAGAAACCAATATTTTAAGGAGGTCTTGAGCTAGAGGTCACATACTCATCACTACAAGGAATAGCTCTTTTCTCCGTGAGCTTACCTTGTTCCCTTCAAATTCATTTTTCTTCTTGGATAAATCTATGAGTATTTTCACAGTGAGTTTTGGGGTTTCTTTTTCTATTTTTCTCATGTTTTGGCATGCATTACAATAAACAGCCAAGATACAGGGGTGGCAGGTTTTACCAGAGGGCTGGAGCTCAGCTGCTGACCACCAGGACCATTTCTGCCCAGACATGCACACCCTCTCCGGCTTCTGAGCCCACTTCACAAACAAACACACTGCTCTGCCATGGCAGCTGACAGCTCCTGAACCTCCCTTTTCGAGCTTTTCAGGGGATAGCAGCAAGGGTAGGAGATGGGAGCATGGAGTGAACTCCTTGTACTCCATGGATGTGGGTAGTGCTTTCAGGAAGCGCTGGAGATGTTGCTTATGTAGTTCATGTGATCTAAGCCAGAAACATAAATGCCTGAGAAGGCTGAGCATGTGGAATCATGCACCAGAAAGTGGGAGCAGAGGTGAATTGCCCCATATTCTCCCCAAGAACTCCTACCCACTGTGTTCCACAAAGTTCCCCTCCTCCACGCTCCCCAAGCCCTACCAGTCCTGCCCAGGTCTTGGTCAGCAACAAAATCTCCAGGATTTTCCCCAGGAGCTGTGTGGCCCTCCCAAGCAGGCTGGTCAATGGGGAACAGGGTGTGGTGGAAGTACAGGTGGAGACAGTGTAGGAATGGAGGGGGACACTGGGTGGAGATGGAACCATTCCCAGAGTAGGTGCTGAATTTGTTGCTGATGCTGTAGTATGGCTGGTCTGGCTGCAACTGGCGTGGACGCTCTGTGCTTCCCTCCTACTTGTTCCTGCTGTTTGCATCATGCCAGAGGAGCTAATGTACCTACTTTGACTGTTCTTTCTGTTCTGTGGGTAAGTGATGGGCCTCATTTTCCAGAAATGTCATCCCAGCACCGTTCATGAGCCTAAATGTCATTTTATTTTTTTTTTAAATTACAAATGGGCATAATTACTGTGAATTACCATAGTATATATTAAGTATCACAAATTCTCCCCTTGTTAAAGACCACATTTCTCTATAACCCTTAATGTGGAGCCTGAGGTTACAGCACAGCACCGCCAAGGCAAGCACCCTTTTTACAAGATTTCTGCCTTGGTGAGCAAAGGACAGCAAAAAGAAGCATTTTAATTTTTACATGCTCTTAGTCTTAACCTGGGGTCACTACAACTGGCAGAGCACAAGAGGCTCTTACTGCACCAAACTAGATGGGATTGTACTGCTGTTGTTTTTATGGCTTGTAGTATGCATTACCCGAAATACAGGGACATAGGTAACCAACTAGATGGATGGGGATGTGGAACAGCCCACGGTAGATGGTTTGGAATTAGACACTGAGTACTGAAGTGAGGTAACTGGCACTATTATCCCTTTCTCCATGTGTAGCAGTGCATACAGCCCCAGCTGTGGATTAGGATCTCATTTTGTTAGGTGATTTACTGATAAGGAACTAAAAGGAAATCCCAGTCCCTGAGAGCATTACACAGTTGCTCCTGTGTGTGTCTGCTTTGACCCCCCAAAAAATGTAGCTACTGTCCATTATCTGAACTACAGCTTTGGCAATTGTGTTTAGTGGGAGCAGTAGCAATCGCCTTTGAAGCACCTCGGATCCAAGAGCTATAAAGATGGTAGAAATGGGCACAGCAATCCCATTACAAAGAATAATAGTCAATGAGTGGAGGTTACAGGTGAAAGTAACATATTGGACCTGTAAGAAAAGGAAAAGGCAGAGTGTGAATAAGAGGCTGTGCTGGCAGGACATATAGACAATCATAGAATAAAAATAGCTAGATGAAGAAAGTCCCCAAAAATGGAACTGGCAAACAAAAGCCATATCTTGAAATGGCAACAAAAGAGTGAATTATGCTTGAGAGCTGAGAAGCTGAATGAAAGTGCTAAGGTCAATGGAATGGTAGACAATAGTAAGAAGACAAAGTCAAGACAAGCCTAGTCATTTGGTAACTGGGCTGTAAGAAAGAAAATTTGAGTGTTACAGAGAGAAAAAGGAAAGACAAAAAACAAAGGTAAAAAGAAGAAGTAGCATTCGATTCTGGAACACCAAGGAAACCAAAGAAGAAGTAGGAAGCAGAAATAAACAGTACTACAGAAATCAAGAAACAGCAAGTTCTGCAAACCTAGAAGCATAATAATCTCAAAAACAGAGTATACTTTCTTTTCTCTGAGGCATGAGAACAATTTGATGACATGACTGGTTTGATACACATATGAAGAGATTTTGCAGAATGAGAAATATTTCAGTTACAGCTTGAGAAAAATACCCATGTTTCCAAAAAGATCGTGGAAGAAAATATCATTGCTGGTGAGGGAAGTGGTAGTTACAAAGGGAAGACATCTGTATTTGTGATGATCATTGTACATTTTGGAAACTAAAGTTTATGCTTCAGGACATGGGAAAATCAGTGAGAAATAGTATAGATGTGGTATCAAAGACAAATACATTGTCTAAATTTTCAGTTACAAGAACTGGTATTTGGTTATGAATAGTATTTCTGAGAGCTATACAGCATACAGATGTAATAAAAAACTTTTTTTTTCTATCATCTGTAACACAGAAATATCTTTAAAAATACACTCCGGAGAACTAAAGCAGAAGACAGATGCATAGATGAGCTTACCTTGAAAACAAGAGGTTCCCTAAATGCTCAATTACTTTCAGCCAGTATTTTAATACCCAAAGCAGGTTGTAGGATTTTATTTTCCCCTAATATGAATTAATAAAATGTTCAGATCGTCTTTAAGAACAATTCCCACAGCACGGTTCATAGGAGGGTTCATTCCTCTCCTTAGAGAGTCATGGGCCACCTGTGGGTGTCTGAGCCAGCCTCCTCTTCTAAACTTGAATAGAGTTCCCAGCTGGAGTCTAGGTATTTTAAGGAGTTGTTGAAAGACCAGCAAATTTCACGCTGCAGTTTCTCATGCCTGTTGTGAGTAGCCTGTTGCAAAACTGGATCAATCAGTGCAATAATTTCATTCACTAAGGAAACAAATTTGGTACCTCTGTTCAACCCTATTGTGCAGGCTACGTCTGACAGCTTGGATTTATAGCCTTTTTTTTTCTTACCAAAGACAAATTCACATGTGTCCAGACTCTCCACTCTCCACAAACCAGCAGAAAGATGATTTATTAAATCTATTGTGTGCATTAATGCACTGAGTATTCATGCAGTCTCTGAACACACTCCAAAAAACTTTTCTGAGTGCAGAAATTTATCTGAAAGGTTCAGATCTTTTAACCAACTATTATGATTCTAGTCACAAGCCTGGAGGACGCTGCATGCGAGGGAGGGGTGCCATTGCCTTGCAATCCAGGAGCTCAGCCCTGTGAGGGCATCTCTGCGCATCCCTGTCACCTCTGGTACCAACACCCACATCTCAGAAGGGCCATGGGGATCTGAGAAATTCATTAATGCCATCCTGGGCATCCAAACTTATCTTTGTTTTATGCTGCTCAGGATAAAAGTCTTAACCTTCCTTTTGTTAGACTTCTGTCAATTAATTTACTGCTGATGCTATCTAAACTTTCAGACAGTCCTGACATTTTCATTATTTGGCAAATTTGCCTTTCATTAACCACTGCCTCTCTCATAGAAGCTCCATAAGGCCTGAGATTTACCGTAAGTAATAGCAAATGGAATACATCTTCTCACGGAGAGAAATCTTTTAATCTTTAGAGATCAAATAACAGAATACTTGTGCAGAAACAATTCAACAGAGGACTGAATTGCTACGCTCTCACACCATCCTAATGAGCAGTGGCAAGTCAACAACAGGGAGACACTGTTTCCCAGCTTGCACTCTCTTTAATCTGTCACCGGGGAGTGGACAGAAAAGGAACCGCAGCTCAACAGGCAATAAGGTCCTCTGTAACGTTTTCTCCAGAGTCAAGTTTTAGAGACACATGACAAAGTCATTTTCCTGCCTTTGCTGATTTGCAGACATAAGCATTGAGACATAAGGATTGAAACATAAGGACTGTCATCAACACTTGAAGATAAAGTGAGAACCTGCATCTTGACTATTGGAGAGCAATAATAAAGGAACTTTTGATTGTGTGTGTGTGTCCGTCGTCATCTCCCACCCTACTCTGTCCCTGCCCCTCTTCTTATGTACAGCTATGCTCCATTTCTGGTTTTAGTTGTTCTTCTATGAAATAGTCATTCAGAACAAAATTCTAGACACTTTCATATGCATGTGATTGGCAGAGGGAAATAAAATGCATCCTTGTAAACACAGGTGACATGATGTGAACATGAAACCTTGTCAGAATATGGTAGCTATGCTAAGCTAAGGAAAACTAGGAAAATTTGAATTCAGATGACTAAAGGAATACAGTTCAACTTTCTGCTGTCTTTATTGCAAATTGACATTTTTCTCACAGAATTATTTTTCCTGCAGAAGAAAAACACATCCGGTGGAAACACACTGACTTGAAAGAAAATCTGCTTTGCTGTTTTCTGCTTTGTTGTCTCAAAATAACACATAACTTTTAACATACAATGGTTAAAAAGCTTCAGTGAAATGTTCCAGATTATTTTTCTTCACAAGGAAAATTCACAATTTCAGCTTTTACCTGGACACAAAAAAAAAAAAAGAGCATGGTGCAAACTCTCAGCATTTCTTCTGGGACAGATTTTACAGGCTCTCTCTAGAATAGTTGTAAGCTATGCGAGTACCTTGCAATGACCAGCAAGAGAAAACAGAACATCCCGTGTTCTTCTTGGCAGGTCTTGAGTCCCAGCCTTAGTTTCAGATGTAGACCCCCAGCTCCCACTTCCATTTCTTCGGCTGCTGTTTGTGGCAGGGGTGAGGATTTCACCTGGTGCCCTGCCTCCCGCAGATGGAAACAGCAGCATCCTTCCTATTGTAATATCACCCAGTTCCTGGCAGGATGCTGATAAGATTTTGAACTGCTATTTATAGAGGCTCTTTCATCTCTTTTCTTCCAGGCTATGCCTTTCATATCCTCTCAACAGATAGAGTATGAATTTGCCCGATATGCATAAGCCTTCCATCTTTAGTGAGAAACCCAGTCTCCTCTGGATTAAATTTCTTTGCTTTTCTTTGCAGAAATCTTTACATCTGACTGAAAGCCTGCAAAGCCCAAGTGCCTTTCTCCCACCAGCACCACCACCCCACCATTTCATTTACAGGGGGCTGTATGGCC
Source organism: Thinocorus orbignyianus (assembly GCA_013400375.1). Classification (NCBI taxonomy): domain Eukaryota; kingdom Metazoa; phylum Chordata; class Aves; order Ciconiiformes; family Thinocoridae; genus Thinocorus; species Thinocorus orbignyianus. Next base: position 50,497 of record VXBW01000477.1, read on the forward strand.
TTCAAACAAAATACAGAAGCACATTTTTCACAATGGATCTTCCCCTGCAATGCAGATTGATAACAAATATGAGGAAACAGAAAAAGTACAACAGTGTGAGAAAAATCATTCACCAGAACAGACTCAAATCATCAGGGAACATATTTCCGTTTGCAATGTGACTAGCAGCAGGTGGGAGGGGGGGAAGAGAGTAGCAACACTTTCTCTTTCCCAAGAGGAAAAGGCACTTCTTTTTTTCACAATATCACAACTGATGTGTTAATGTCAAATCTGACACATTTGTCATGACAGAAAATTTCTGCTAGCTAAAACCAACTGTCTCATAGAAAGTACTATGGAAGGGTTGCTGAATATCTATGAGCACCAGATTCTAACGCTTTTCCTGAGGCAGGTAGGGAGTGCTCAATTTCAGACATCAAATAGTGGCTGAAGCACATGGAAGATATGAATGCAGTGCATCCAAATTGTAACTAAAGCTCAACACAAAATAGCCCACGCAGCTTCCAACAGCTAAAGGAATGCGTCTAAAATGCAAAGCCAACATGTGCTATTAGTCTTATTAAAGCTGCAAAAGTCTAATCTAAGACTCATTACTAGTCCAGTTACAATGATACCTAAAACTCTTGTCCAAATTATATAATTATTACAGAAAAAGTCTAATTAATAATATAGTTTAAATTGTGCTACATGACCTCCCACATAACCACCCTTTCCTTGGTGTACTGCTGACCTTTGCCTTGCCCTTCTGGTTCCCTAAGGCCAGTGGCACCAGCCTTCCCCAAAAGGAATTGGGGTCACGACATGTTCTCAGCATCTTGTCTTCTTCCTTGGGAGGGAAGCTGATGTTGATAGTGGGGTTATAGTTACATGTTAGCTAACACACACTTTCTTCAGTGGTTGTCATTCCTCTTTACATCTGTTTTCTCTGTGTATTATATGTGTTACGTATGTTGGGTGCTTACTTCTTCTGTGTTATTCCTAAAACCTGTTTTACTCAGGTCCCAAGGCTAGTCTTACAGCTAAGGGTGTTCAGTCATTGAATAATGACAGCTTTTTCCTGGAAGCATGAAAAGCTTCACTTCACCAGCTGCAGATGGTTTCAGTTTGTCAGCTTGTTTGCCACCCAGCACAGTACAGAGATAAGTGATGTGACCTTTCTTTCATCTTCTACCCAACCTTGATAGTCACTTTCTGGGATTCCTCATGCTGTCGTCAGTCTGTGGCTTTCTTACCATGGGAGTACAAATGTAGAAGAGGCAAGCTAAACGACATTATCAGAAGCCAGAGATAACTCCAGCCTGCAGGGTCTCCACATTGGGATGACATAAGGCAAAGCAAAATCAAAGCCTTACAATATAGGCCTCTTTCTCATGCAGCCATCTCCATTTAAATGAAGCTGGTGTGTTCTCATCTGTTCCCATGAAGAAAAATCCAAATAAAAGGGAATTAATTGTATTGTGAAGACTGTTGGAAGGAAGAGCTATGTTTCAAAGAACAAAAAAGTTCTTTCATCTGCTAGCTTCCTTTCAAGCACCTGTAATATTAAAAAGACCGGGACATTTCAGACTGGCCCAATGCTCTTTAGTCTCTGCTGAGTATGTGTGTATTGAACACTTGTGAGAAAATACGTAAGTAATTATTTTTCTATTAATTAGATGTAAATGTAAAAGTAGGATTTTGATGAAAATTTAGCCTGCTGCCTGTTACACCAGGTAGTTCACTGACATCAAAGCACAGGCACACTTTAGTGACAATAAGCAATTTAGTCTCATATTTGAGAAACGAAATTAAGCACAAATCATGCAGACAATAACTTTTTTACCATGAGGAAACAGCATTTTGGAAGAAAAAAAAAAAAGGATATTACAGATTTATCATTATATCTTGGAGATGTTTCTGTCTTTGATGTTCTCTCTACATAGATCATGAAGTTTTCAGAAATAAATTAAAAAATTAAACCCTATATTTTAAGCATCTGCATTGGTAGTTTTCTCAGATGTGGGAGTTTGGGAGTTGGGGAAGGAAGAGGACTTTGGAAGGGCATTTGGTTTTTGTGAGTTTTTTGCATTGGGACAATCAAATCTGAGCAGCATCTAATAGAGCAGAAGACAATTATTCAATCAAAAAGCCAGAGAGTCTGCCTCCATTGTACAAGACCTCTCCACCAGACTGTGCTGCCAGTGCAAAACAGAATCTTTGAAGAGCATTTTGAATACACAGTGAGAGTTGGTCATCCTCCCATTCTACCATTCAATCTGCCTTGCAAGATCTCCTCTCTAGACTCCAAAGCATCCTTAATGAAGGATCAGGTAAAGGCATGGAGTGAGAAAGGGGAACATGTAGCTTACTGCATGCACCGCCATGCTTTACAAGCATGTCCACACTAGCACAGACCAAAACTTTAATTCAGTACTATGGACATTCCTTAGTATCTAAGTAATTAGTGAGCCTCAATGTGATTCAATGTTGCTTATAAAGCTGTTCAATATGTTCATACTCCACAATAATATGTTGATCTCAGGGGTCCTACATGAGTTGTAGTCACTGCTGCTCAGAAAGATGGCATCCAGTGAAAGCTACTTGCCAGAGAGGTGTCAAACCATAATGCTACCTGCATGCAGACCGTGAAAAATGGCAGAAGTTCCTTTAAGAAGTTCACGTTAGGAGTTGAATGAGAAACATTTCCTTTGTCTCATGCAAACCTTGGAGTCATGTCATTGCAAATCAGGATGCGAAGTCAGACTGTCAAAGGGATACCTCCACAAAGTGATCTAACTCAAACATTTCACTTGGACCTTTTAGAAATGTTTGTTTCATGCTTGTTTCCCCAGACTTGTTTCTTTTGTGGCTAAAAAAATATTTCCTACTCTCAACTCTCACTTAAGTGGAGTGATGTGTGATAGTCACCCCCCAGGAATACTCAACCAGTGCCAGTGCTTCTGGAAGAGGTGGGGAGAAACAAAAGGCTTCAATTACACTACCTCAGATTTTTTAAAAAGAGTCAAAGTCTAAAGCTATCAGTATGATATTGAGATCAGTTAGTGAATCCATCCAATCAACTGTAGGTACTTCACAGAGGTGACCAAGTTAGGATCTCCTCCATGGTCAATGCCACCTTAACTTGCATAACAGAAGCTGTTCACCTGATAGATGTGCCAGTCTCACAGACACCATAGGAGTCAAGAGCAACTGTCACGCTCATACATCAGCCTCTCCCATGTACAACAGCAGCTCCTCTGGGTGTGATCCAGCCTCTGTGAGGATGCTGGCCAAGTTGAGGTGACGCAGAGTGGGTAAGGACACCTCTCTTGCCACAGCAGCTGATCTAGAGGGAGAGTTTCGAAAGTATGGAATGAAGATTTCCGTGGCTTGCAGTATTGTGGGGCTAAGCAGGCATCAGCTTCCAACCGGTTAGAGCTCTGCAGTAGTGCTGGGATCCAGCTGCCTCTGGGAAGATGTATCTCTAGCATGAGGCCAAAGCTATAATGGCTGAGAAGATCTGGAGTAGTGGTTGGTATATTTTTTCTGATGACAGAATAATAACAAAATAAATTTAGGTAGAAAATTCATAGTCAATAAGCAAAAGGTGACTACAGAATATATTGTTTTGGTAAAAAAAGCAATTACTACTTTGGTTATTACAGAGTCCCTCAGTCCATTGCTATTCATAATGTTTCTCAAAGTTCACCAGTAAACATTTACCTTTCATAAATTTTGAACAGTATTTTCACCAGCCGCCACGTTATGCAGTTATAACTTTCACAAATAATATAATCATCTCATTCTTCAAACTGATCTTGTTTTTCTTTTCTTTAAAAAGGACTGACACTTGCACTCAGAAATCAGCCTATGTGGCTTTACGAACCTTTATTTTTCAGTAAACATTTCTTCTGGTTAGTGAAAAAAATTTGTGTAGGCTGAACAAAAATGCCAGTGAAGTTATCAGAAAGTCTTCTATTCACTGCAAGGGGAATAGCTTCAGGCACATTAAATTCACATTCCATTACATCCCCTTCATTTACAGTAGGGTGATGGAGAAAAGGAATTAATTTCACATCCCTCCAAGCCTTCTCTGTCAGTAAGCAGTTCGTAATGTTTGATTCCCTTATCCTTGGGTGGTTAATTTTTACTGGCAGTAGGGAAATGTAATTACCTTCATTTCGACATAGTTCTAGGCTATACCTTGTCTCCCAAACATACCGAGTGCATCAAAACTGTCTACCGAAAGAATTTCAGCATATATATATTAAAATTATATATTAGATTCAGCAATTCCCTTTCCCCTACAGCAACAAATCTGGCCATTGTGAGCTAGTATTGTATAAAATATAAGCTATGCATTCACATACAGAAAATTCCTTTGCAGAATTGTATTTTTTTGCCATCCATTTTCAGACCATGTTGTCTAATAAATATCAGATCCAAATTTATGTTCAGGTAGAGCGTTATATTAGCATTCTTGAAACTCTATCTCATTATTGCACCCTGCCTATATAAGATGAACATTTTTCTTCAAACACAGATGTCAACCTATAGCGATGAGATCCTCCCACTCCTAATAACGGGTATGAAATCTTTCAACATTCCCTGCATAGAAATGCATAGCCCTTTCTGTAGTGAGCTGTTCAACATCCACATTAAAAGCTTGCAAGAAAACTACCTTCTCCAAAAGCTAAAATGACATATTAAAACTTGGAAAACTTGGTATTGTATCAAAGAAAATTAGAACATTCTCTAAGGCTTTGAGCACAGCAGGACACGCACAGCCCTGCGTGTGCAATCCCTTACCCCTCCTCCGGTATGATGTGAAAGCCACCATTTAAAATTGCTTATTCACTTTTTTGCTGACAGAAGAATAAGCCAAAACTGCTCAAGATTGCACAGAGTCTATGTATGGCCCTTGATTTCAGAGCTTGTTCATTTTTACCAGAAAGCGCCATAGTCTTGCATTCATTTTCCCTGTTTTGCTTTGTTGTTGTAAGGAATAGGGCTGCTGCCTCAGGAAACCACTTGAAGATATTGATATGGAGGAACTGGAGAAGGAACTACCTGCAAAAAGTCATTCCAGAGGCCATCTGGTCCCTGCCACACACTGATGGAGAGAGACACCCTTGTCAAATCAATGCCCAGTCACTTCTCAAAATTTTCTGACAAAAGGTATTCCAAAGCCTTCCATATATCTGTCACCATGTATCTTGAGAATTGACTTTTTTTCCCAAAATCAGACTTGTATTTTCTTTTCTGCAATTAAGCTGATTACTTCCTATCGGCTGTGGAAAACAACTGAGCGCTCTTCACAGTTAACTTTTACATATTAGAAATGTTACATTACATTAAGTTCATGTTATGATGTTCTCCACATCCATCGTCTCCTCCTTAGACTAAACAAAAGCAATTCTTTCAACCGGCCCCTCAGCGGTCACGTCTTCGAGTCATCCATCTTATTAATGGTGCCTTTCAGTTTTTGGCATGTCCTAGTTCATCCACACTTTTCAACCCTTCTCAAGCTGGTACAGCTGAAAAGTGGGGAAATCCTCCAAAGGAAAATCACCTTCACATGGAATCCTGGATGCCACTGAAGACCCAGAGCCCACACAGAGGCCACAACCCTGCCATTTGCCCCTTCCCCTTCCATCAGCAGCCCCAGTTGTTCCCCACTGCCAAAGCAATCTCCAGGTAGCAGGGCAAGGGGACCCCTAGGAGCTGCTACAAACTTGCTTAGCCCTGTCCACACTTCCTCTTTCACTCAGTGCTTTCCCTTAGAAGCTCCCTGTGGAGAACAAGTGCTGCTGAAAAAGGGTCCTCCTTACCAGCCCCCATGACCCTGCTCAGGTGAAGGGAACAAGAGAGAAGGGCAACACACCTGGGAGATGCTTTTCTTTGTGGAACGTATCATTTTACATGGGTCAGAAGGTGCTTTTAGGGAATGCTGTGTCCATCTCACATGGGCTACAGTGAGGGAAGCTCTAAGGTTTCATCCATGACCTATAGTGGGTAACACCTGTAGACACAGCTGATGTTCCTAGTGCTGGCAGGTCTGCAGGGGTCCTGGCTACCACATTTTTCCCATTTTCTTCTGAGGTAGAGTGAAACTCTGCTGGGACACACCAGGTGTTTTGTTTGCAGTGTATACACCAGTGGTTACAGAGAGGAATATGGGGAATTTCACCCCACTCTAGGTGAAATAAAGATCCAGGTGGAAAAAGATCAAGAAACAAAACTAAAACCAATCTTTTTACCTGGTTGCTGATTTTGTTGCAACAGAAGATCTTTTTAAAGACAGTGACCATAGTTCAGTTACCAACACAGAGGCAACTAGTGCCATCTGAAATGTCCTACAAACCTCCCAGGCTGACAGATGCTACTCCACTAGGCTACAACCCTTCCTCAGCTCTATATTCTCCAGTCTCATGCAGATACCTCGACTATCAAAAACAGCAAAAATGACATTGTGTTCAGGCACCTTAATCAACCTCTGTATGTCATCTGCTTGCAGAGATGGACAAAAAAAAAAAATCCTACAACATCAAATCAATGTCAGCTTAGTTCATTAATTTTAGACATTATTCTGCTTTTGCAGGCCAGACAGATTTCTAGCGGCTCATGTTATACAGCTTTGCACTTCTTGCAAGTGCAGGAAGTATAATTTCCTGTCCTTGTCCAGTAGTAGAGGAGATCATTAACCTGTATATTCACATTTGAGTCACTCTCTGGCTCAAGTAGTTTTTTGTTTTAAAAATCATTCCATAAGCTCCAAGTATAGTTAATCACATCAAAGAATGATAATCAAATCCAAAACAGACTTCCATGAAAGTTTTACTGGAGGAACTAAGTGTAAAACAGACTTTACTCTTTATCAGAACCAGTACCATCTGCTCTTCGAAGCATGCTTCTACCAGCTTCCTTGCCATTTATGTAACTATGTAAGGATGTACAGCCTTACTAATCTCCTTCTATAGTTAATATAAAAGATAGACACCCCACCAGACTCTAGGGTTGCCAATGTGAATAAATACAAAGGGCCAGGAAGGAAGTTTACATGCTGAAACTTTGAACTTCTATTAACTTTCCTTATTACTCAATATGTTTTTGATTGCTTCAACTAAATCTCTCTAAGATATCACTCATGCTCAGCCCAGAGGGTAGCAGAACAGCTTCCTCAAATAGGTTTTCCACTTCAGGACATGTATCTTCTATCTCACTCTACGGAAACACCACTTTGATGGTCTAAAACACAGCCCACATGTTGTCTTACCCACAGAAAGAGAAAGAACACACAGAAGAGCAAACCCAACTTTGAGGCAAAGGAGCATTCACATGGGCCCTGCAGAAACCCAGGGCCATGTGGCTTAGACATCACCAATCTGCACTAACGGTGGGAGCAATAGAGGCATGAGCCAGTCCCCACCAGCTGGCCATGCAGCCGAGAAAATTCCTTACCTGGCTTTGTAACTAGAATGTTATCTCCCCTACTAGAGACAGCTGAAGACAACAAAGTCTTTAGTTCAGGTGGCACTTTGCAGCCACAAAGGCCAACTGAAAGCCACGTATTACTGGATAATAGTGACCGTAGCACAGATTTGTGGATCCCATCCGAAGGGGTTAGGGGGAAGTGACAGACCACATGGCTTTTCCCTTTCCTACTCCTGTGCTCATAAAAATGAGTCCCAGTGAATTCCTCCAGGCAGGCCAAGAGCAAGAAATATCCTCATTATACGCATAGGGGGAAGTCCTACTGACCAATCCTTTGAGATACCTCAATATAAATTGTGAGGTGAGCAGGGAGGGATAATTTCTCTCAGTCTTCCTTAGCAGTTATGTGTTCTTTCATATTGAAGGAAAACCATATAATTTCTCTCAGCAGATAACCCAAAATGTCTCTGATAATCTGTATGGTGAAAAATACTTATTAAGATGCAGAAATTGCAAAGTATAAAATTACAGCTTTTAATCGAAAACTGGCATTGATACAAGTATGTTGCTGGAAAGGGAAATATGGTTCACGATACTGGCAGTGTTGAACCCCATAGTGGACTATTATTTCCTAATGTTTTTATACATACAAAGCGTACACCCATTAGCAAGCTACAGTAAACAAGTAGGGTACAACTGTAGTTATCAATTATTGCAACTGAGCTGATACTGAGTACAGGCTCTCCCACTCTGCACTCAGACATACAGGCTTTCCCCTTTAAGCTTGATGCTTATGCTTACGTGTGGAAAAATGAGCCCTGTTTTTTATATGATTTGCCTTTCTACGTTATCTACAGAATGCAAGAATAGCAGCAGGGATGGAACCCTCCAGCATGACTCAGAATGCTAAGAAAAGCCACCAGCCACCCTGAAAATGTGATGAGAACTCGCACGCAGAGCTGCTAACAGCTTCCCTGCAAAAAGCCTCCCCTGTGTTAATATATCTCTGCTCACTGTCTTCATATCATCTCTTCCACATGTATATATGTACACACAGCAGGGATGAGCACGGCACAAAAAAAGCGGCCTCAGTGAAGTCAATCGTCATACCCTTGGTGAGTTAAACAGGGACAAGACTTTGCCTCAGGTCTTGAAGGCAATGTGCCTGTGTAAAATCACATCTAAGCTGTGGACCTGCTCGTAGTGTGGGGTGTCTGCATTTCAGATTGCCCTGGAGGGAACCCCAGGAAAGTCAGTGTGTCAAAAGTTTGACATAGTCTCCATATATCAACAGTTCCCTGGCTGAGGCATGAAGAAAGTGGTGCCACTGCTGCGATCCTTGGCCAGCTCAAGTTCCCCAAGAACTGCAGCCCAGATTTGCTATTCCAGTAGGTACAGGGTCCCCCAGTGTCGGTTCACCGTGTAGCCCTGCTTATTACTAGACCCATCTTAAGGGAAAAGCAAAATCCTACTTATTGCCACAGAAGACAGGGCAATGTAATTTATTTATGGAACTGGGGACAAAGTTACAAAAAAAAACCAAACCAAAATAAAAAAAAACAAACTACCCAAACAAACAAAAGAAAACTTAATTGTAACAGCCACCTGAAGTGGCTTCACCTGCTTCACCTGAAGTGGCTTCACCTTCACCTGCTCTGTCAGATCTCTCTTGCAGATGTTGCTATCAAGGCTAAATTTTTACTAGCAAATCTCCACCAGAGTGTTATTTTGGAGATCCTATTTTTTCCCCTGCTCACAGTCCCCTGTTTTTATGCTTTCTTAAAAACAATCAAAATCTGTAAATAGTAACAAGCTTCCAAAATTTGACTGATCTCCCCAGGATACCCCTTCTCAGCTATTAATATCAGTTTGCACCCTAGTTCTCCATTCTTACTTCATTGCTTTTTTCCCCTTCTGCCAGTCTGTGCAGACAGGACCTTCAAAGCCAGCTTGGTGTGTCACTAGAGCTGTGCCTTCTGCCTGGAACGGCTAGTCAGGTCCCAGGTGATGTTTAACAACTGCGGTAAACACAGCAAAGTAGGTCATTTTACTGAACTTTCATATTTCCACTACTCATTTCCACCACTGGTTCAGCCAGTCATGTGCTTTATCACAAAACTTCAAACATTATCTCTTTATTGGTCCTTAAGATACAGTAGCATTTCCCTAACACCCAGTTCGGCAGGTTCCCCACACCACAGATAACAGCGCCCGAACACGCTCTGTAACAGGGACAGAAAGCAAAGTGGAAGTAAGAACTATGAGCCTGTTGTCTCAGACTTGGTGCAATCTGGTCTGTGTAAGCACTTTGCTTGGTGTGGGGCTCAGAAAAGTGGAAACGAGCCCAGAAAACTCAGGCTTGTGCTCAGTTGTGTGCATTCACATCCCCTGCCAAGGTCTCCTGTCTGTGCCCCACAGACCCCTATGTGCCCCCTATCATCCCTGAAAATGGGGACCTTTAGCACAGAGAAGCTTAATTCCCACTTCCTGGCATCCTGGGTGAAATCTTGGCCTTAGGCATCCAGTGAGACCATGGGAGGTTGTGTTACCCCTCCATGCTCAAGGATGGAGCACATTCATTCTGACTCAGCAGCCCTTCAGAGATGCTTATGCAGCTCAGCCATGTAGTGGTACCCAGTGCCCTCCCCTCAGCTCCTGTTTTCTGCTCACAGGGTGAAGACAAAACCCGTTGCTGACCAGTAAAACACAGCAGATGATAAAAAACCAAGCCATACTGCAAAGAGTATGTGTTTCTCTAATTAGGGCACCTGCCTGAAATCTCTGTCTTTAACTGCTATGGCAACAGGCAGTATGGACACCAACAAATCGAACAGAACTGGAGAGGAGGCTCTGAAACAGACAGAAAGACCACATTACATCAGTGGACTGTGCAAAATGATGCACAAGCCAGTGAGCCTGGAATCGATTTAATAAGTGATATGCAACAGGTACAAATTTCTTGTGCCTAGAAATTAGGGTAAGAAGTAGAAAGACTTACCAGCTGAAGCCTACTAAGCTGTATCCCATATCATTATCTTGACATCTCAAACTGCAGATGCGTTTGTTGAAGTCACCAGTGTTTGTTATCTACAACAAATGCAAGCAATTACTCTTCAATGTTAAAAGAAAAATGTTTAAAGCAAATTCAGGACAGTGTTAAAGTGGTTTCTGTTTTCACGGCTGCAGTGTTTTCCTGGAGGAGCTGTAATGTCTGGCTGCTCTTACCCACCAGGACAAGCACATCATGCACTCCAAAAAACAATGCTACAAAAGTCCTTCTAAAGCAGGATGGGCAAGCAGTAGAAAATTAAATGCAGCTCTTAATCTGCAATTACAGAAAAACATAGATGGAAAAATCAAAATAATGCAAGGAAAGTGTATTTCAAGAAAAAGGGACTGTCATATTAAATAATAGGCTGGAACAATACACTTAATGTGATTCCTATTTTCCTTACTTCTTCTCTCATCTAGAAGGAAACTCAGTTGACCCTTTTCCCTGTTTACTGTCAAGACCTTATTTTTGTATTATGTTGTGACTGCCACAAAATACGTAGAAAGAAGAGCCTGTAAGGGGACAAACCCCAGAAGTTCATACCTTACCCCACTGACTACAGAGCCATTTTTCCAACTTTCTCTTCATAAGTTTTTTTTAACATATATATACATTCATTTCATATATTCACAGAGCATGACACAACCAAATCAAGAAAAGGAAGTTGTTTTCTCCTAGAAAATCACAAAGAAAATCAACACAGAGTGATTACTACTGAGAATTCTTCAATGTTGGAGTGCTGCTCACTCACTGCTGTTACTTGTTAAGTAGCTACTTCTGGTTAAATAAATAGAACTAACTACTTACTCTAGTTAGTAGAAGTCATAAAAACAGCCTTCATGTGAACTGGTGTCAATCCCCATCAGAGTATCCATCATTCAATCTTCTAGGCAAACCTTCAAGGGTCAATACACACTTATTCCTCAATAGGTGATGTTCCTTCCTTTCAATCCTTGAAAACAAAATACAGCCTAGGAAGGTCCCTGACACAGATCTGTGTGCTCCTGAGGGTACCCAGCACCTAGCACAGCTGAGCTTAGTCCCAATGGTGTTTGAAGACACTAATAATAATTTGTCAGTTAAAAGCTACCATATTGAAAGAATATGCATTAAGAAACTCCAGAAAGAAAAGGAAAAAAAAAAATCATATTCGCTTTGAAGCTCAACTAAGAAAGTGCATCTGCCCAACAGCATCAGAGGCTGTCAGGACCTCCCAGGCGTTCAGCTACCTCTGGGATGGTCACAGGACCTCAGCTAAACACGAGCTGCCACCTCCTTTGCAGCACTGCCATCTCACCAGTGCACTCATCTCTGTGGCTCTGCTCACTGCTCCCTGCTCTCTGTTCACCAGAAGCTCCACAAACTCCTTGTGAGCCATCGAAGCAGAACCTTAATTTCAGGAACTTATTGACTTCAGGAGCAACTTCTTATCATTTTGGCTTGGAAGTAATGAGTGAGGCATGTTTTCAATAGAAATATTCTCTGGGCTATACAGCAGCACAGGTGAAGGTGACGATGTCTATAATCAATTTTATTGGTTTCGGCATTAAGATCTGGTCTTCTCCAGCAGTCCTCACAGTGCTGAAAGAATTAATATTTAGTTTAGAAGCTTAAATTCATACAGTATGTCTATGAAAGATAAGGCTTGAGTACCTATGGATTTGTCACGGTTTCAGGCAAATTTACCAAAACTAGGTTGACAGACGGCCCTTCCTCCCCCCAAGAAGAAAGGAGGGGAAGAGATAAGGAGATTTAGGAGTACAAAAAGAACTAAACTACTTTAATGAAGTATTAATACTAAAGTTAAAGTAAGAAGAAAATAATGAAAGAGATACAGTACATACAAAACAATATCAAGCTCCTAGGATGATGATCACATCACCAGCAGGCACCAGGAAAAGTCCCAGACTGGACTCTGTGATCAACAGGAGCTGGATTCCAGATCTGGAGTCAGGAATACTCAGATCAGGATCAAAGGCAGAAGAACAGGCAGGATCCTTCTTGGACATCAGCTACTGAAGAAAGAGAGTTGACCCTTTGATCCCTCAGCTTTTATACTGAGCACGATGTGGATGGGATGGAATACCCCAGTTGGTCAGTTTTGGGTCACCTGTCCTGTACGCGCCTCTCGACAGGTGTGACTCCTCTATGCTTTTCCGCTTCCGACCCTCCAATGGGGCAAATAACGAAATTCCCTGCCCTTGGTTGTTACAGCAATAAGTATAAGCAAGGGCTTCTCTGCACCGTTCCTTGGTATAATCAGGTCTTGTCACTGTGAAAGTGGACAGTTTCTGAACAATGTGCTGTTAATTTCAGAGTTTAGTTAGTTAGAAGAGGTCCAGCTAAAAAAGTAAAATTGTAAAACAGAAAATTGGTTTGGTTTACCTCAAACCAGGACAGGATTAAAATGTTCAGTTTTCTTTCCCAACTATATGAATCCTAGGCTCAAATTCACTGTACGTACAGTTTTCTAAATCCCTTTTAAAAGGCATAAAGAAGATTTATTTTTAATCCACAGTGTTCCAAGTTTTATCAGCAGAATACTATCTTATATACTATTCCAAAGTCCATACATGCTAAAAATAAACCCTGTTTACTTTGCTAGCTCTATTTACTGGGGCATTCTTGCCTGATTTTTTAACTCTAAGCACTGCCGTATATTCATGGGTTTGAAGACAAACAAAAAGGGAAGGCAAGTGGGTTTTCTAAACACCTTCTGTAAAGACCACTCTAAAATAAAACTAAAGGAAAGGCTGGTCTTGCCTCAGGTTTGTCTAGTCATCTGCCATAACTGTACAGTAGAACAATTTTTTAAAGGCAGAAAAGAGATGCTGGACAAAGGGAGCTTTCTCTTGCAGGTGACATCATGGGGTTTCCTTCCCTTATGGGTGAAGCTAACCAAGTGCTCTTCTACGTTTCATCCAGTTTCCTCCAGAAGCCTCAGGATTTCTTCTAGAGAAGTTGCTGTGACAAGTGCAGACAAAAAAACCCAGCACGTGTTATGCAGGACTGCAAATACCAGTAATCCCAAGCAGGGCTGCTTTGGGCACTCAAGGAGCTGAACTGTTGATTTCACAGCATCAACATTTGGGATCAGCATCTGAGACCAAGACATGCTGGGCAGTGAAGCTGCCATCATCACTGAGCCCCTGTCCCCACAGCAGTACAGGTTGTCCCAGTGCAATTTCCCCTCTAAAGCAGAAAACTTTTTACCATTTTTTATAAGTCCAGCTACCTGGACCACAGGTACCCTGCTGCTCCTGCACCTTGCTGTGCTGTGGGCTGCTTCCCTGTCAAGGCTTCCCGGGTGGGACTCAGGCATTCGTCTGTTCTCAGTGCTGAGAAGTGACAGAGCCTGTTCTGAGTACTTACTGGTGATACTTAGAGTACTTCCAGGTCTATCTGGTAAAGCATTATTGCCCAAAGGATCTTCTGAATAAGAGGAGAAAGAGGAGCTGCACATTTGCCAAGCAGCTGCTGCCAGTGCTTAAGGTGGAGGGAAGAACCTCCCATGTCCTGCAGAGCGGATTGGCAGAGCCTGAAATGCTTGAAGACAAAAAAAGCTTGGAATTACAGCAAGCTACAGCACTCTGGAGGTCATGAACTTCGGCTCCCAGGAGCCGAGAGATGACTGGAAAACTGTCAAGACAAACGTAGACCCCAGAAATGACCACTGAAATAACCTTTAGTCAAGTAAGTTATGCATGTGGAAGTTATGCTGTGGGAAGAAACAAGATGGACCAGTCTGTGGGGAAGTACTGACTGCAACTCTGGAGCGAGGAGGGAGCCTGGCACAACAATGTGCCATAGAGGAGAGGAGAAGTGTAGTACCAAGAGCAGTATGAGAGCCAATGGCTTTGCTAACCCATCTTCCAGATGTTAAAAATCATAACAATGGTAGGTATCATGTCAATAAAATAAGCCTTTCACTGGAAGGAAGCTAGAAGGAAGCTAGAGTTGTTTGTTTGCACTCAGTTAGATTCTGTGTGTTTTATGATAATTTCTGTTGAATTTTATTTTCCATGTAGTTCTAAAATTTATCCCCCAGAATTCTACCGTTACCGCATATCTTTCTTTTAAAGAGATAAATTGCCTTGAAAATCTGTTTCAAATATAATCATTTTCTCTGAAGTTTATTTAGGAAAATCCATACCCACAGGAACTTCAAACACAGAAATAGCAGATATGGATATTTTACATGTCTGTGTCCATACATGGTAACTCACATGATGCAGGTTTCCCAAATCAAACAATCCATGGGGGGATGAAGGAGTTATTTTCTTTACCAGATGCATTTTTTTCCTTCCTTCTGGCAAATGGAAAGTAAATATCTCAATATAGATAATTTGTTCTAAATAAATACAGAAATTGACTTTTCTACAACTTTAAGATGCCATTCATTATCATCAAACCCTGCCAACCTCACACCAATTAATTTATTAATTTACAAGCAGCCAAAGGGAATGGATTTAGATAACACCTTAACACATAATTGATGAGCTCAGTGATGCACATGCCTTCAAGTTAAATGGCTGGACCAAGCTACTCCAGCCTGACTGAAGAAGTTTCTAGTGAAATATCCCATTTGATGAGTTATTGCCCATGAACACTGTATATCGGTTGGTCTACTGACTGGACAACAATGCATTGCCTGCAGCTGCTGCAAGTCCTCTTTACTTCCAGCTTTTAACAAAGGGCAGTTTCTGCAGGTGATGATTTTCAATAGCTTGCAGTAAATTACCTTGTCCCAGACATGAAGTTTACAAAATCATAAAAAGTAATTTCTGTTTTCCATTATTAAGAAAGGGGCTGGGGTTTGGCACATTCACTGAATTCATTGCTCATGGCTAATAATTTATTCCAAAACTTCTTGTCAAAAAATCCAAAAGGCCCTGATGTTTACTTGCATTCTTATGAGGTATGAAGTCTCCCGCAGTTTTACTCTCAAAAAGAGAAAGAGAAGGTAAAGAACAGAGAAAAAAGAACCTTCTCTTCCTACCCCTTCCAGCTATTCCCCCAAACTCTCCTCATTTTCCCCATAGTTTGAAAACCAGATGTAGCTGCAGTGGTGGTAGAAGAGGGTGGGGACAGAAACAGTGTCTGAGGAGATTTTGATATTTTCTAACTCTCACACCTTTCAATGTGCAGTTGAATGGGTGCCTTTCCTCTGGGCTCTCCGGCATAGACAAGGAATGACTGAGCATTTGCAGGTCTAGTTCATGGCTCCTGCTCCCTATGTCACTGGCCCCAAGGCAGCAGAACAGGGCAGGGATCCTCTGAGCTGCCAGCATGCTGGGCTTTATGTGGGCAGACGAGCTCAGGGGCTTGCCTAGTGATTGTGGTCCTCATTACCAGACAAAATATCTTCATCCTTCCCATCTCTGTGGGCAGGAAAAGAGAATTAACCCACCTGAGACATTTCCAGTGTTACTGGCCAAGACTATTAAAGGATGTATTTTTCCACTGGCAAATCCTGACTGCATTTGCTATTACATAGCATGCCCCAGAATAAAAGGTACACTCCTGGGTGGCCTAGAAGAAAACACAAAGTGAAATTTTTGTGTGGACTGCAAGATATCTCTTGTGGAAATCAAAACCATGGCTGTGGATTCAAGTTGCACTGAAAAGACCTTTAGCCAGTACATTAGAAACATTTTCCTAACATCAGCAACCCCCTTTTCAATTCCTCTGCCAGTTTCTCTTCTATAGAGAGTGAAGTCTAGCTACTACAGAGCAACACAGATACTCTCCCTCACAGCTGCAAACTATTTTATTTTTTTTTATTTATAGTTCAGCCCTATTGTCAGTAGGCGTACAAAGAAGGCGGCACATTTTCTTTTTCCAGGCCAAGGGTACATTGCTGGGTGTGACACAGGCCAGGTGCAGTACTTCCACAGAGAAACAGATTCAAGTTGAATCAAATGGGGTGAGGAATATCACATAAGACACTCCACACCACTTAAGACTTGGTCACCGTTCTTGGGTAAGCCAAAGGGGACAATAAGGGGAAGAGAAAGCTCTGCCTTTTGGCTCAGTTTGTCCTGACTAGTGCCATTTAAAGCAACTGCACTCTATCAGATCAGGGAAAGTCCATTAAGATCATGAGGTGAACAGATCCACATTCACTCAGCTTCAGCAGTCTCCAGGTACTCTGTCCTCTCCCCTCTCGGACCAGTGTTTGCTCCCATTCTGCCCTGACCCCTCATAGACAAAAGTCAGTAGAAAGCTTCTGGGGTTTACCCTTCTTGAAGGTGGTGCTGCATTTCTCTCACTTCCACTAGCAGAATAAAAAAGCTGGGATTTTTTTGCACTAATATCACTGTGGAGAACGTGAATACATTTTGTCAGCAACATAGGAACAGACTCTGACTGTAATTTGGCTTTGATTGGTGGGATGATGATTGTACCAGTGAGAGTAAGCAGATGTTTTAATTTTCACCTGTAGCAAGATTTATTCTGAAGAGTCAAAATATATTCCAACATATGTGCTTATACATGATGCACACACACCTCCACCCACAGAATTTGACCTGCTTAACTTAAATCATATTAGAATATTTTGCCCTTGTGTCTACAAACTGTTAATCTGTGAGGACATCAATATACATTATGTAGTATAGAGAATTAAATATAAAAATATCTGTACTGGCATTACGTGAGAACAGGCACTGATACTGTGAAAAGCTGAGCAAGAGAATAACTCCCGTTGTAGGAGCAGAGAGGAATAGGAATGTGATTTCTCTCTCAAAGCCATATCTGCCTCTTTTTAGGATCCTATACATTTAATTCACTCAGAGTTTCTTTGTCCCAACAGTGGATGTCGCACAACTTGCCACACAGCTGTTGTCATTTAATAACAATGGACTATTATAATAAAACGAATAGCCTATTAGTTCACATCCTGGTTTATTTTAATGCCTTACTCTTTAGAAAACCAATAGGCAGCTGCTCTGTGACTTTAAACTGGTCCCTATTCATTTCCTACGGGGTGTGCCTGGACACCAAAATGTATTATGCATGTACACCAACACAGAGGAGTCTCGTTCTTGCTTCAGGCATGTGAAAATAATACATTGGATCTGATGCTTATACAAATAGTAGTCATTATGCAGAAAACAGCCCATGTTCCCTTGGTAATGGCATCTCATCAATTTTTCTGAAACCTCCCTAAATTATAGCAATGAATTCTTCTGTCAGGTTTTGGTTGGGGTTTTTTTGTTTGTTTGTTTTTCACTTTCATGAGCAAATTGTGCCATAGAAGAGTAAGAAGGGAACATTTCCATGCAGTTGCAGTGGACAGATTGCCCAACAGATAAAACAGCAGTGGGAGAGAGTAAGAGCTGTGATGGATAGTATACACTAAAATTGTCCTTGCTAACAGCTGTAGAGAAAGTATTACTTTGACAAAAAAATTCAAGAAGTAGTTCCAGAAGTGATAGAGCCCAGTTTCCAATGGATTTTTGTCCTGGGGGGAGCTAAATTGCATGAAGACTGCAGGATGAACTCACGATGTCAGTAGTCACAAGAGAACACTCTGAGGAGAAAGAAATAATATGGATTTTGAGAAAAAAATATGATAAGCTATGGGGTTTTTTTCATTAGTAATAAATGCCAGATAAAGTTCTTAGGAGCCAGCTGTTGACATAGGAGAGGGCTATTCACTTGTTACTGTCTCCATGTATCATGCATCTGAAAGCCAGACATGGAATACAAATCACTGGAGGCCTTAAAGACAGCCAGAGCATCTTCTCACTCTCTGTGTGGATCACAGGCCACAGAGACTCCTTTCTCCTCATGCATGGAGATGAAGCAAGCAGCTACTGTTCCAGTGGTGTTAAACTCAAACAGCCTTGGTACTTTTCAAAACATAATTATTTCAAAATATAATTATTCCAGTCTTTATTCCCACTTTCAAAGGACTATGAAGGGGCTTCTTGAATGACTGAGAAGAGGCTCAAAGCTGGTTTGCTTCCATTTACAAAATACTGGCTATATAACTAACTGCTAACAAATCCCAGTGGGGAGTGAAATTTTGTCCCTTACTACTCTTTGTGAAGTCCTAAAAAGGTTTTCCTTTGGTTTGCATTTGGAAGCGGGGATAATTGTTATTGTAGAGCCTCCTAGATAACTGACATTAATTGATAAGTAAAGTATTTCATTTTGTTCTCTATACTACTGAATGCAGCAAAAGGAAGATCTGATTGGGTTAATTCACCATTGTTGTCCTGCCACACATACAGAAGCATAGAGACTTAACTGCCATTTCTCTGGCTTGCAACTTCAGTTAATTATCAGTGTGGTTCTGACTTATTTTTTTTTCCTAATCCTTTGTTAATTTTACCTTGTCTAACCTTGTAACTCCTGATTGTTAACTGTAACTCCCAGCTACCTGTAACTCCCAAAGAATCCCAAGAATCAGTTATTTAACAAGTTTCTCTCACTCCCAACTATGTCCCAGCTTTTACCCTGTCTGGTTCGCATAGCTGAAAGAGTTGATGAATGTTTTAGTATTCATGTACGCCATGCCTTTCTGTCTCTTGTGGTCGGCAAGCTGCAGCTATACAACGTCACTACTTTATTTCATTCTGGCTTATTCATTTCTTTCATAAATTGCATGCCTGTGATATGTTTTTCCAAACTTCTCAACAAATATGACTTCACTACAGAATATTGATAAAGCAAATAGTTAATAAAACTGTAAAAATAAGTATTAAAATATAATCTGGAAAAAAAAAAAGATAATAAAATTTTTATAGATTAAGTAATTGGCATGAGTATGTGGTATTTCTAAAAAGGCCAGTGAGAAGACTGAAGAACACTTAGGGAAACCCCTGGGCAGTTCTCCTTTCTGAAGTGTACTATTTATTAGTGACAACATACCTGTACAACCAGGTCATCGCTTTCAAACTCAGTTAATCCGACATTTAGAAATATTGACTATATACAAACTGCTCACTAGAGGTAGGAGTTCTCAGTGACTGTAAAAAATAGTGTTTTCTAAATTAAATCCCCAAGTGGGAAAAATATCAGTCAATGCCTTTCTTACTAGCTGTTTCAAATTATTCTCCTGTTTCATTGTATTTGGTTTACATGGCAAGGTTTTGGTAGCAGGAAGTCTGCAGGGGTGGCTCCTGTGAAGAGACACCAGAAGCTGCCCTCATGTTGTGCAGAACCAGTTACAGATGGCTTCAGGATGGATTTGCCCCTAGCCAAAGTCGAGCCCGTTGGTGATATGGTGGTGCCTCTGTAATCACCTATTTAAGAAAGGGTAAAAATTGTTGTGCAGCAACTGGTAGAAAGGGGTGGGGAAACGTGAGAAAAACTGCCCTGCAGAAACCAAAGTCAGTGAGAAAGGAGGGAGAGGAGGAGGTGCTCCAGGCACTGGAGCAGACATTTGCCTGTAGTCCACAGAGCTTCACAGCAGAGCAGATATCCACATTGCAGCCCATGGAGGACACCACACTGGAGCAGCTGGATGTGCCCTGAAGGAAGGTGCAGCCTGTGGGGAGCCTACACTGGAGAAACCTCCTGTGGGCAAATGCAGAAGCAGGTTTTCTAGAAGGACCTGTGATCCTACGGTGGTCACAGGTGACCCATGCTGGAGCAATCTGTTCCTGAAGGACTGCACCCCCTGAAAATGGGGTGAAAAGGACATGTGCTGGAGAAGCTCATACCCATGCGTATCCCATAGGAGGGAGCCCACGCTGGAGCCAAGGAAGAGCATCAGTTCATCACATACTATCTCTGTGCAACCCACATTCCTAGTCCCCCTTCATCACTCAGGAGGCAGGAAGAGTGCAGAGTGAAGTTCAGCCTGGGAAGAAGGAGGATCAGGGAAGACAGTTATTTTAGTTTTGTTTTATTTCTCACTATGCTAGCCTGTTACAATTAATTGGCAATGAATTCAATTAATTTCCCCGAGTTGAGTCTGCTTTGTCCATGACGTCAATTGGTACGTGATCTCCCTATCCTTATCTCAACCCATGAGTTTTCAAATTCTCTCCCCTTGACCTATTGATGGAGGGGATTGGTGGGCACCTGGCAACCAGCCAAAGTCAGCCCACCACATTCATCTATGTAATATTTACTCTTTTTCAAAAGTCCATCTATGTCTACCTACTCTGTTAGTCTCCCTATCTGGTACACCTTATTTTGTCTGCCTTCTGTTGCAGCATTTCTCACGTAAATACATAATCATCCATGTTTGTACTAAGCTTTGGTAACTAAAATTGCTTCATTTTTATTCACAAGTTGTGCTACTTCATAATTTTATTTCATTTTGCTTGACCTTCCGGAGTTCATATTCAGCCTTTACTGGTGCAACACATTATTCATTTGGTTCCTGAGGCACGCATAGTACTTTCGATAAATGCAACAATAGTGTGTTCCCTAACAAGCTTACAGCTGAAATAGATGACAGAAGAAGCCTC
Source organism: Thinocorus orbignyianus (assembly GCA_013400375.1). Taxonomy (NCBI): domain Eukaryota; kingdom Metazoa; phylum Chordata; class Aves; order Ciconiiformes; family Thinocoridae; genus Thinocorus; species Thinocorus orbignyianus. Next base: position 71,392 of record VXBW01000477.1, read on the forward strand.
AGCTGGGGGCCATCAGGGAATGATAAGATTTGCACAGTATACACTTGAGAATGAATTGACCATAGGATATATATAGATCATCACATCCCTGGCGGCATATAACCTTGTAATCGGGGTCTGATAAAGGCTTCAAGACATCAAACCAATGAGGTTTTAGAACAATCGTCCTGTTAGAGTTGTGGGGACTTAAAAATAAGTCATCCTTAAGCTGGAGTCTGGTGTGTTTCTGAAAAGGACTGAACTGCAGTTGCCTGCAGCAGCAGGAGAGTGTTTTGGATGTTTTTTACACTTTTTCACAGTATTTTTGTATTTGCTTGTTGTGAGCATAGAAGGGAAAGGGGCTTGCTGAAGTGTAGGTTTGCAGAAGGTGAATGTCAAAGCTGAACACACGAAGGACAGCAGTCAAGAAATAGCACCTCAGGAATGGATGAAGAAGTGCTACCGCAAAATCTAGTGAGAAAGCGGGCTCTTATTCAACAGCTTTCCAGTGGTTTTCCCATCTGGTCCTGTAGTGATTCCTGTCCATGCTCAAGAGGTGAAAGAATTTGGTTTATTGCATGAGAGACAGACACTGAGCTGCCAACCAGCCGACTCTAGACTAACCCAAGGATGGCTGCCAATGTACCATGCAGAGCTGTCATCATGTGGCACCAAACCTGCCACCTTGCCAAATTGTCTTAAAAAAACCCATAAAGTACTTTCTAAATAAGCAGTTTCTCTAACTTTCCAGAGAGCTAATAAAGGCAAGAAGGAGAAGGAAGGTCATCTGCTGGGTAGGGAAAAGAAGGAGCAGGGAGAATGGTCAGACAATGACCTTGCAATTGACTGCGATCTGTTTTTCAAAAATAGTTTCTACCCCACCTGCAAACAGTGTATTTCATAATAAATGGCACTGCTGGTAGAGTGGCTAGACGTTTTAAGAAACAATTAAATGGTTTATTTGATTATATGGGGATAAAGCATTTGCACAGGCAAAGCATAATTAAATACCAGGTTCTTTCCAGCCCTCAGAACACTGCTGAAAGGTCAAGGTACTGTCTTTTTCCCTTGTGCACTGATTGCTTGTTGATTACACATATAAACATGCATACATCTTCCCCTGTCTCTATCAGGTTGCTGGACTTGCAGTTTGTTTCCTGATTTGAAATAGCGGTATCCTACTTGAGAATATACTTCTGTATCACCACTGTAGCTTCCCAGATACTAGTGGCATTCAGGAAGCAATGACAGGAAATGGCTTATTCAGCCTGTGTGTTTCTGTCACCAGTCATACCTAGAAACCAAATCCTATTTTTATTTTCTAACAGACTTTTTGCCTAGAAAAATTGAGGTACGAATAAAAAGGCTAACTTAGGAGGAAAGCGGGGTGCAATTACAGCCTTTAAGATCTCTACTGGATTTCAAATTGGAAGAATTTTTTTACAGTGCTATGTGACAGAGAAATCTTGGAGTTTCTGCACAGCACCTTCCTGGTGGCTTCAGAGCCCTGGGTCTCAGGAGCCACGCTGGCATGCAGTCAGGCTCCTTTCTCCCTGATCTCTGCTGTGCCTGAGCTATCTCCACCGACCATTTCATTTTTGTCACTCCACAGAAGGCAGGCAATGCTGTTTCATTGGAATTTTTCAAGCACTGCTAGGTGCTTTGGCATGAAATTTTTTCTGCAAAATCCTTCTTCGGCTCCTTCATTCTCTCTTCACTCCATCCTCCTCCACAAGTCCCCTTTTGCTGCATGGCTGCTGAAACCTTAACATGGCAAAGGCACCTGCTGTTTCTGCTATTGCCACTGCCTGCTGCCCTGCCTGTCTCTCCACATCCACCCATGGAAGCCTGCCAGCTAATTGTATTGTCCGGTGGGAGGTAAGGATGGGCTTTGATCAGCACCTGACCCGCTGAGATCCCTCTCTGTGCAAGCACTCCTGAGCACAACAGCAACACAAACATATCGACAAAACTGTACCTAAAATAGAAACACCCTCAAGAGCTCCTTTCCCCTTCTCTGTTGCTGTGAGAATGGGAGTTTGACCTCTTTCCATGCACCGCCTTCGCCAGATGTCTTTTGCAGCACACCCAAAGGATCAGCGGGCCTGGGTTATTTCAAATCAAAGCAGCTGCCTTTAAGAGCATTCCTCTCTTGAGTGTGTATTTTGAATGCAGACACAAAAGTAACATCTCCTCCTTGATTTTCTTGAAGAGTTTTGTTATTGCATTTTATAGTGTTTTGACTTGCCCTCTGTTATATATCCTTAGGTGTCTTTCTGGAAACAAAGTTTTATTTTGATTTATGATCGGAGGGATGGAGCACCTCTCCTATATAGACAGGCTGAGAGAGCTGGAGCTGTTCAGCCTGGAGAAGAGAAGGCTCTGGGGAAACCCTATAGCAACCTTCCAATACCTGAAGGGAGCTCCAGGAGAGATGAGGAGGGATTTTTATCAGGGAGCATAGTGATAGGACAAAGAGTAATGGGTCTAAACTGAAAGAGGGGAGATTTGGACTAGATATTAGGAAGAAGCTCTTTCCTGTGAGGGTGGTGAGGCACTGGAACAGGTTGCCCAGAGAAGTTGTGGATGCCCCATCCCTGGAGGTGTTTGAGGCCAGGCTGGATGGGGCTTTGAGCAACCTGCTCTAGTGGGATGTGTCCCATGCCCATGGCAGGTCAGTTGGAATTAGATGATCTTTAATGTCTTTCCAACTTTAACCATTCTATGATTCTCTGATTTTCCATTCTGTGAGAGAACGGAGAGTGTTTATTCCTCAGCTCTGTGGATATCTATCACCTTACTCTATCTCTTTCCGGATAAGCCATCACTAGCAGGGTTGGGAAAACAGAAAGTTCTGAAGCCAGGCAGGAGCAAAAAAATCTTGGGTGTGAGACTTTGAATCTCTTTTCACTTAATAAAAATTTGGGATATTAGGAAAAACTGATTCACACTATTACTCTAGGCAATTAAAGAAGTACTATCATGTTTTCACACTTTTAAAATTCTTGGCTTTCAGGTACTGAAGCGTCTTAAACCACATGTCATTCACTGTAGTTCTAACAACAACTGTAGTTTCCTTGGGAATACTTCACTTGTCAGAAATTAAAATTCATTATCACTAATGAGATGTTCTGATTTTAGATTGTCATTTCCGATTCTAAATATAAAAGTAATTAACAGCACATACGACCCCCCCTAATGGAACAATTTTATCATCATTCCCGGAAGCAATATCAATACTTCTGTTGTTTCTTGTAAACGAAAAGCCTTTACCATAATAACCCCCTGACAGTCAAGTAGAAGCCATTACATAGATACAAAGGAATGAAGTAATTGCATCAGTGATTTATCAACATTTTCTACTTAAATAAGCAAGAAACAAATACAAAAGAGTGGTTATTTAAGTTATTGTGTACAGTTATATAATACAGCTTGTGTTTTTGTTTCCAAACTCATGGGAAAAAGTACCCAAAATGTGCAGCTGAGTCTCTGAAAACTGCAGCAACACCAGGCAGCGAAAAGAAGTTGGTGCTACTTGTAAATCTCAATAAATAAAATGCCCTTCCCTTTCATTCCATCATGCCAATATCGCACTTTGTAAACCATACAGCTATTTGCAGGAGGCCTTTTAAAATACAAGCAGCAGATTCACCAACAAGGTGGATTTCAGGGATACTTTTGTCAAGTGCAAACCTGGCATCTATACCCTTCAGCACCTTTCCTCTTTCAGCATCCCTTTTGTAGTAGGCAAATGTTTCTGGCAGCACCACCATCCCTCTTATGATTTGGTCCTATCAACCCTGTATGGTCCACATGGGTTTTAGACATCACAAGATATCTAAAAAGGGAGTCACACAAGTAAATAGGCATTTGTAGACTCTACCTTTACCTAGCACTTATAGTTAACATGTATCTAAATAATTGCTGCTCTCTTACACAACCTGTTTCTATTCTGTAATTGCATTGAATATCCCTGCATATGTCTATATATTATAACACAAGTCTATGTAGCCTCATCGATGGTTTACAAAATAGATTTTTAGACTAGTAATAGTGAATATATTGAGAACACTGAACAATTATGTCAGGATATAAAGAACATTTTTTTCATTAGTTACTATTTGTTACTGAGAAACTGTAATCTGTACACACTGTTCTGGTTTATTTTAATTGGAAAGTTTTTTCAGAAGAAAGCATTACACTGGATATCTGATGAGATCAATACTTAGACAGCCATTAACTATGTCCCCTTTTTTATTCCCATTTCACACTCATTTGAAAGACATGAGAACTTGGTGGATTTTTACCAAATTTCTTGTCCTTCTCCTGAAAGAAAGACCATGAGATGAGACAAATGAAAAAAAGACAACTGGAAAGATTTTCTTGGATTGTCAGATCTAGTCTCATGTCACTTCTGTCATCCATGTCATATACATTTTTTTCATAAAGAGACAAGTATGTAACTTTTTTTTTTTTTAAACTCCTATTGGAAATTAGCTACCAGGTAGGAGTATTGAGTTCATTTCCACTTTAAAATTATCCTTGTCCGTGTTTATTTCCAGTCGTTCTTTTATCATTATTTAGGTCAGTTAAACACAGTAAGGTCCTTCAGTTAAATACCAGAAAATGGGCTTTCCTTTCTTCTGATCCTCTTCTCCCTCTTGCCTTGTTCTTACCGCTCCTGAGAAAGGATGCATTATCACAACCGTGTGCAGCACTCTGGGTGAGAACTTACCAGTGGTACACACAGGCTGAAAAAGACTTTTCCAGTCTCTGCTGGAAGTGCTCTGCCTGAGCCAAAGGGCTGCTGTTGGTCTTCCCACAGCTGCATCTCAACCTGCTCACCCTGCAGCTGCTTAGTATAACAAGGTCTTGTTCTTTCCCCCTGTGTTTCCAGCTGATTAATTCCAGTTTACAGCAGGAATTTTTACTACTTAGAAACCTTGTAATTTTGACTTTTACAATTTCATTATTTCTTTATTATGTCAAGATTTAAGGTCATCTAGTTGTTCCTGTACTGTTCCTACCTCCCAGCTGTCACCATCAAGAGTTCATCAGTGTGTTCTTATATTTTCTGCCAAGCTCTAAGACATTCCTAAGTCTTACATCCAGTCCCTGAGGAATTCAGGTCTTCTTTCCTCCTATTGATTAGTTCCCTCTGACTGTGAGCATCTTGCCATCTGCTTATTGGCCATTTCCTTAGCTGTCGTATACTAAATGACACACAAAACTTCAGACCATTTGCTCATTTCCAGTGAGGAAATACGTTACTGACTTCCCTCGTATCAAAAATTAATTGACTCGTGAGAGATAAGTATTAAGTTAGGTTGGCACAATCTACTGTCAGGAGACAGTAAATCTATGCTGTTTTATCCCATTCCCTATCTAGTTCTTTGACTTTAATTATTCTTTCAGATTCCTGAGATGAATATTGCCTAACTTTCCAGTTTGACTGCATTCAGCATGTTGAAATCAAATTAGATTTCTGGGAATCAGCATATTTTATCATCAAGTTCAGAGTTACTGGGTTCATTTGAAAATATGGTTATATTTAATTATTTGCAATGTTGTCTTTCACTTATGTAATATGTCTAGTTAAGCATCTATACTGTTAAAGAAACTGGTTTTATTTGTTTTAGAGTGCATTTACAAAGCCTAAATGGGTGCCATTCTTCTGCAGTTCTGACTTCTGTCATAATCTTCTTGGTTTCCATATTGTGATTTTTTTTGGTTGATCTACCCTTTCTTTATTGCTGGTCAGTCTGACAAGGGCCTGTCTCTCTATACAGGTATTCATCAACATTGCAGATAACTGGAAGCCAGGAAAAATGAAAACCAGCCTGGGAGTCTTTCAAAATACGCTGTAACTAATTCAGGAGTTATGGACTGGACACATAAAATTAGGTTCTAAGTCTTGTGTTGTGAAAATCAAGTATAGGATGGTAACGGTCCCATTGGATTTTTTTTCTAGGTAATTAATGAGGAAGTTTGCCACTAACCACATCCAGGAAAATTGTGCCTTACTGTTATTACCATGGTTCTTCATTCTAAACCTAAGAAGGTAGTTTCCTCATTCATACTGTAATTCTTAACACATTTTAAACTTGGAGAAGTACTCAGATATTACTGTACTCAAATGCATTCACACAAACACAGAGAAAAACAGTGACCAAAAAAAAGGTTGAAGACGTGAGTGAAATAATTCTATGGCACACAGTATAGTATTACATTTGTTTTAACAAAACTAGTAGAAAAAACTCTTCTCCTTGTCACTTTTACTAGCATCTCTATAATAAACCTGAAGCTATTCACACGTTTTTCTGGTATAGCAAGAGAACTAGAGAATTTGACGTAGCTGCTAGATTTAAGAGAAACAAAACAAACAGAGGAAGAAGCTGGAAGTTTTTAAAGCAGGCTGTTGCTAGGATTACAAGAATTTGCTCATGCAATGCTCTCCACCACACTCAGACCATCCCAGCGTTGTTTCCTGAACCCACACACCAAAATAAGTGCATATACACAGGTCTTGAGAATGTCATTTATAGATAATGGCAAATACAAAAGGCCGTATTTGACATTGGGTTTAGTTCACTTTATTTCTTATTCAGTAACAAACCAAATATTCTGTTAAAAAAAAATTAAAAAATGAGGTGACCTTGGTATGACGAAATTAATTGAATTGTAAAGATGTTTCTAGTATTCCTGAAATGGCATCACTTGAGTAGACTCTTAATACTTCATAATGGACTTCATAGTAGTGCTATTTCAGAAAAGTTTCAGAAAAACAAATCTACTTTTAAAGACTGCATTAATACATATTTCACCTTATCAGCATCTGTCCAAACCCAAATGTTTGTTGCAAAACAGAAGACTGTAAAAACAACTCAGAGAAAGCAAAGCAAAGATTTGAAATGTGTAAACCAGAAGCGTCCCTGGCCCTGTTTGGGCTACACCACAGGTCCCTGTTCCCTGCCACATCCTTTACCAACGGGACATCCTGGTCATCGTCATGTCCCTTGTCCTGCCTAGCCTTGTCGTCTTCATGAACCTCTAACCCACACAGCAGCAGTGCCTCTGCTGCTGCCAGCTCAACCCTAGACCTGACTTGCCATCTTGACTCATCTGGGACTGTTGGCAGATCCTGCCACTGTTACCATCCCAGCCCTGATCAGACCCTGCAGTACATCATAGAAGGCAAACCAAACCCAAGTTCCAAAGGCAGCAGGGCTGAAAACGCAGTGAAAAGAAAGTTCAAGCCCTGTAGGAGCTGTGCTGAGAATGAGCCCTAGCCTTCCCCGCACTTTGGTTCTTCCAGATCTTCCTGAGCCTCAGGATCAGTCCAACTGGGTAGCACCTGGCTGAAGCCTGCCTACGCTTCTGCCACACCTCTTCTTTTGGGCTCTCCTCTGTGCAAGAAGGATTATGGCAGTGTATGCAGCAGTTAGATTTGCACCCCAATGGAGAGTTCTCTTCTGCCTGAGACGGTCCTTCTTTTGCTGGATTACAGTCACAGGAATAGGTTACCCGGAGGGGATGTGGATGCCCCATCCCTGGAAGTGTTCAAGGCCAGGCTGGATGGGGTTTTGAGCAACCTGCTCTAGTGGGAGGTGTCCTTGCTCACGTCAGGGGGGTTGGAACTAGGTGACCTCTAAGGTCCCTTCCAACCCAAAACTATGATTCTATTATTTAATCTCAGAAATATCCAAGCAGTTCTCTGAATGTTGATGGTTACAGACTCTTACCACACCACAGGGTGTCAGAAACTAATCTTGGTTTCTGTGAGTGCTCTGTAAAGCACTTCTTTCCTTCTCAGATCACGCAGCTCGTTGTAGTCCTTGCTTTGTTTTTAATGGCTAGTTACTAATTATCCCATTGATTGAATATAGATGCTCTGAGGACAGGTTGCTTTTGACATCAAACAACTTTCAAAAATCCCAACTCACTAAGGAGATGTGGTTTGTCTGATGCTCACATGGATAGAGTCAAAAGACCCGTTAGACCCATAAGTAAAGCTGAGACCAGAAAGATCTCACGGGCTGACTGTATTTTTGTGTATAAAATGCATACCAGCAAAGGGTTAACCTTACTTGAGCATGTCTTACCTGAGGTTTTGTGAGAACACTTCATGGCTTCCCAGCACAACTTGGGTTTTGAAGTACTCTACCATCAGGGGAAAGGAACGAGTTCAGCCTGCTGGTGGGCAGTCTGCCATCATGAGTGTATCACAGTGTTGCACAAACCTAATACCAGCAGTCCCAACACTGTTCCAGCATGTATGTATAAATAAAATGCACAGTGTTCAGCACAGAGGCATCACGCCCTGCCTTGCATCACAGAGCCCAGCCCAGCCCAGCCCAGCTGCTTTTTGTGCTACCCAGCCCAGAGCCTGACTCCACCACCTGCTCCACAAGCAACTCCTCACACTCAGCAGCAGAGAAGGTGGCCAGAAGGCTAGCTGTGCTTTCCTCACCTGCCCCTAAAGGCAGGTCTCCTGGCCCTGCCTTAGAGAGGAGCAGTGTTCCTATGGAGGGTCTCTGAATCCCTGGAGGAGGAGGAGGAGATGAGGGAAAAGATTATGCTGCCCTAAAGAGCTGGAGCAGGAGAAGGAAAGTCATCGTATGACCTTGACTAGCAATGTTCTGCTGTGGAGACATATCCCAGGCTTATCACCTCTCCTCTGTTCCTGTTCCAGCCGAGCACTCAATGTACCAATTCTCTCCTCATCAGCATCACCTTTTGAAAGCAGCACAGGAAGTTTCTCATTTTCTAGATAGAGCAAAATAATGCCTTGATTGAATTTCCTCCATGGAGAGGGGCAGAGGGAGACAGACCTTCTTCCACCTCTGCCCCTACACTAAGAGCCCCTCAGTGAAGTATAATCTACAATACTCAGAAACAAATTTATCTCCAGACTGAAAAACAGGGCAATCAAGAATAGCATAAAATCTGTGCTGTTGCTGCTTTAAAATGCCCTTTGACTGACAGCTCTTAAAGACAGCATCAGAACTGAGGCATGTCCAGGCAGCGAATGACTTAAGATGCTGTGTGACAAGGTTACAAAACCTAGACTCCTCCATCTCATTCGTTCCCAAGTTTACCTCCATAACCTGTAAACTCCCACTGCAGCTGGTTTTTCTTTTTAAAGAGAGAGCCTGGTACTGTGTGAGCCTCAGCACTAGTAGTATCATGAATAAAATACTCTAATCGGATAAAGGTAGTATATGCCTGCAAGACAATAAACAGATCTTTGCAAGCAGTTCCCATTGGGAGTCTTGGAAATCATGCAGTGTGGTTACTTAAACATTTGGCTTAGCTACCACAAAGAGATAGCGCTCAGATATAAAAAGATGGAATCAGTTTGTGGGAACTTCATTCCATGGTTTAATGGTCCTTGGGGCAGCATAAGAGAGCTGCGCGTGAAAGAAGAAAACAGGCAAGGAGGCAGTGGTCCTGGCAAATGGCATAGTCATTTATTCTAATTAACTGAACTAAATTGCAGGAGTCAGACAAACTGTCTTTTACAACCAGCCAACACGATCAATACCAAGGATTAGTCATAGCAAATTTAGTAGTGTTGCCTGTTATGAAGGTGGCTGGACATTTCCTATTAGAAGACCTGGTTTTGAGCTAATTATTCCTCGCAAAAGTTCATCTGTCTGAACGGAAATTTTCCATATGTGATATCTAATTTTAACTGATCCTTCTGGAAAATTTTAGCAAGAAGGGTCCAACAATTTCAAAAAATTAAAAGAGCAAATAGGATTCTGCTTGGTCTTCTTACTTTACAGGACCTTTCTTTCCATGTTCTTACCCTTTCCTTTGAGGAGGGTTTGAAATGCAGTAGAAAGCGGAACCAGATTTGTGCCTCCCCCTAGGGTCTGGCCAAGCTCAGCTAAGCTTCACAGTCCTCAGACATTCCACAGATGCCCTGGATAGTTTGATAGACGTGATTCCCAGAGGTCCAGACCTCCCTGAGGACACTATGCCTAGTTCCCACACTGACACAACCCAGAGGACGTACAGCAGTGGTGGGAAGCTCCCCTGAACAGCTGGTCTCACCCATTTCAGACCTGCCTGGGATATGCAAAGAATTTGTGTACCTTTGAGCAGTCCCAAGAAGGTGGGATTAGTCCCACTTTGAATAAGGAAGGGGTGCAAATCAAAATAACAGGAAAGGAAAAGGGAAGTCAATCCTAGGTCTGGAACAGGGAGAAAAGGAGGCTGTGGCAAGAGGAGCAAAAGGACCATGTTGAGGCACGCACCCAGGCAACGGCCCAAGTCCATGGCACATATCAGCATACTTGCTGAGATGGTGTCCATGGGGAGAAATATCCCTGGGTGCATGCCAAACAGAATCTTCACTGCAGTCCAAGAGGTGCTGACTCTGTGTGATGAGGAAAGCCAGGACAAGGGGATGAAGGAGAACTGGAAGGAAGCAGACGAGATGGTATGTTGCCAGGCAGGAGAGAATACGGTTGTCAGTGAAGGAAAAAAGACAAATCTTTCTTATAAAATCAAAGTTCTAATCAGTAAGTATTAAAAAGACAGTAAGGAAAAATCAACACATTAATTTTTATTAACCCTCTTGCTCTCCTAGCAACTTCTGCTGACTATTCCTGGCCCACAACACAAGAGGTAAGCAAGCATTATCCAGCCACACAATGGAGCCATCAATAACTCTGTCACCAGGATGCCTAAGGCAATTCTCTCCTAAACTGTTTAAGTCCCAATGAGCTTACAAGTAGCTGTCAGACCAGACTTAGATGATCTGCTCTAATCATCTTTTCGGGCCACTGAGGAAAAAATAAAACTGAACATTTTATTATCTGTCTTCCCTTTGGGTTTGGGTTTTCTTCATTTCTCATCTGAGAAATTCAACTGATTTCCTTGGGTTGGGGCTTCAGAGGCTACTCTAACCACGGTCAGATGTGCTCTGCAGAAATCTTTATATACTTTATCACTTTATCAGTTCTATACTTTATCACTCTCCTGATGGAGGTTAACCTTTCTCCACCTGAATCAGGAGAACCAATTTTCAGAGTTCTCCTTAACCTGTCCTGTACCAGTTTCTAGATTAATCCAATATTCACTATGAGGCAGTTAAACTTACTCTGGTTTACTCTGCACTGAAACGGATGAAGAGACCTCATGTTCCTCCAGCTGGGGGAGCAATCACCTCTGAAATCATCACAGGTATTCCAGCAGGAATCATCTGCTTCCAACCTAAACGTGTTGTGCAAATGCTTAACACAAAGTTTATGTCCCAGAACATCTGTTTGCTGCCACAATTTAGCCCACATAGTGTTGAAAAAAGGAAAAGTGAGGACAACCCAGATGCTGCTGTATTTCAGCAGCTGGCAAACATTTGGATCAGAGATGTTGGCAGGGTGGCATACAAACACCTGTAGACTAGCAAAGTAATCTCCACTCTTTATTCATATTGGGGTTTCCAATAGCATCCATCTATCACGGGAGAAGGCTGTCCTCCTATCTTCTGTATCTCCTCTCCTGTGAATCTGAATTCTGAAAATGCATGAAGGAAAATAAAGGCAATTCAAGTATACATCAGGTCACGTGGTGTAAAAAAAATGACATAAATTTGCATGGTTTTAACAAAAAAGGCCAGACACAGGGAAATCTGAATGTTGCATATAGAGTGGGTAAACCTCTCTCTGATTTTCATCTCAAAATAATTTGGCTTCAGTATTCTTAACAAGCAGGTGTCATTGTACAATACTGAACCAGACATGCAGAGCCGTGACCAATGAAAAGAGCAGTGGAGCAGTGAGCCAGCCGTTTCCACATTTTGGCTATTTTCCTTCATCAGGCAGAGCCACCATTGCGACTCCTACCTATCCATAGCAGTCATGGAGACAGGTAGGGTGGCTATGTAAGTACCACATCATATCCTTTCAGCTCCCCTACCCACACTGGTGGAAAAGGAGCTATGAAACAACTGAAAACACTCTTAACTTTTAGGATTCCAATTCTATCTCCACAGTATATGTTGAAACCTGAAATCTTGTTCCAACCTGTGATAGTTATCAGGTATCCTGATTTTTTTTCAGGGCTTTAGAGCCCTGGCTTGTGTTTTGGTGGAAAACCATGGCAGAAGGATCATTCCCTAGCCACTTTTAGAAAGTCATCACTGTGGTTCCAGCCACAGAGAAAGAATAAACCCATTTCAGACAAGTATAAGGAGAGGGAGAGAAGAACAGAAACCCACTTTCCTCTCTTCATCTCAAGTCACAGCATTTAATGGTGTCAGCAGTGCAGTGGTGAAGTCTGGCCAGGAACACTCCCCTCATAAGTTATTCCATAGAGAAGAAGGAAGCTCGGGAGGTAAAAGCCTGGGTAGGTATCGTACCTGTGATTCTCTTCCCTCATCAGGTACATCTTGCTTTAGAGAAGGTATGGGGCTCCCTAAGGTGACTACAGTAAGAAGTTTTAAGAATTATTAACCTTCTTCCCCCACACTTAGAGAATCACTCTCAAATTTTTATTTGGGACACTGTTATAACATTTTGATGCAAGAAAATAACCACTGATAGGAGCTGGAAATTACCTACTAGACAGATGACAAGAAGAAAAGAAAGAAACGTTGAAGCTTTGGTTGTGGTGCAGCCCTTTACCTTGGTATCTTCCGGTACTCGAATTCTCTGCCTTCATTTCTTTTTCTTTTAGTTACTGCAACTTGTCCCTGTGTGGCCTTCTATGGTTCCTGCTTCCTTGCATCCAAAAGGCATATATTAAACCTCAGAACTGTGTTAGGTCTTTTCCTCCATGAACAGTTGCCAAAAAAAGAGAGATACAACAAATTTCCTTTTTTTTTTAAAAATCAGTACATAACCTTACCCTCTGGCCTCTCATACTTCCAGTTCTAAAGTTCTCCTATTCATGTAAGGATCAAATAGATAAAATTCTTGTTTTCATACAATGTGTCTTCCTGGTTTCATTCCAACATGGATTTGTTGTCATCCTTGTAGAAATAAAGTATGCAGCTGTTCATAACAACAAGAACACGATGTTTTAGCAGAAAAATAGCTCAGGGGGCTCCTATTTTTCTGTTCCCTTCAGTCCTAGCCGCCTTTCATCGTAGGGATGAGAATACAACTTGGCCACTGGAAAGACATTACAACATTCTCTTTTTGAACCCCAGGTTGTCAAGCTGCTTCCCAGCTGATGCCTTAAGAGGTCGGTCCTTGTAGCTGTCTTGATGCTGACTCTCTCCATAGGACCGGCTTGCTGGTGAGGAGACAGCCCTGTGCTCTTCACCACCCCCTGTAAGCCAGCAAACAAAACCAGAGTATCTGGATATTGAAGCACCACACGCTTTCTGACCCTGAACCCTGAGAATAATGATGAAGTTGGAATGCCAATGTTCCCATAGCCTCATACCTACAGCACCATGAACTATTTCACTTTGTTAAGTAGCATCAGTGCTTCTTTGTCTCTCACGGATAAAGCCAGCCTTAATCTAAACACCCAGCAACTGTTTTGGTGACACCCGTGCCCAGATTTTCACAGTGTGCTAAACTCTTTGAAATATCTGGTTCCATTTACATCAAAGAGGAGATCTGCCCTCTTAATGGGTATATCACAGTGAGACTAGAGAAAGTCTAATGAAATCCATGCTGAGATATTTCATTATCTTGCAGGCAATAAAGCCATCAAAACAAAGCCATTCATTATCTTTCCTATTAGGGGAAAAAACAAGTGATCTATATAATTTAGATTATCTCATTGTCCTCCCTGGTCAAAAATTATAGTGGCATAACAAACACTAAAGAAAGCAATGTATATTATTCACTTGTTTGTTTCCACAGCAAGAAAGCAATGCCTTAGAAGTAAGAATAAGCTTGAGGGCTCAGCTGCATAAAAATCGCCTATTTTACAGCTCATTGCATTGTTAAGTAACATTACAGTGTAATTTGTGTGTTGGGATGTAGTTTTATATAGGGTAAGCTAGCACTTGCAGGTTTTTTTTTAATGTCCCATTCCCCAAATGTGTCACACATAACTAAATTCAATATTTGGATTTTTAAGTCTGCACTAAATAGAAATGACTTTCAACATACATGACAGCAGGCAGCTTCTGGACGCCAATTCTGAAAACATAATTGTTTCTAAAGTGATATATTAAACACTTCAGAATTGCTTGTCTCTGCTGTCTATCTTGTTAAAACAGATTATAAGGTCTTCGTGGTAAGTGCTCTGTCACATCAACATGCCAGAAGGCTGTGATCATAATAAGAAGATTGGGATGCAAAAAAAATTACAATGATAATAACTTTTGTCCTGGTACATAAGAAAAAGAGACTTCTGCCACTGCACCATTTTTTCTCCATCTCTTCCCCAGCCTATCAGTGAGCTTCTCATAACTTCTAGGAAATTTTCAATCAAGTGCAACAAAGAAGCAGGGGTGTCACAAATGTGAAGTTCCTCCAAACTTTGTGGAAACAAGCTAGAAACAACTAGGTAAAAAGGCAGTTATTACTGATAAGAAGTACCAGGGAGCTGGGCCAGTGTATCAGCCACATGCAGGCTGAGCTGATTTGCATTGCTACCAAGACAAGTCCTAGCAAGAGATCTTCTGGCCTGAAGTCACAGGCAACTGCTCTGGGGCTTACTCCCTCACCTCTGACAGTAATGAGAATGCTCTCACATGGGCTCAAATAGGGCACACCCTGCTCCAAAACACACATCTTTCACAGCTATCTAGAAGACTTGGGACAAACAAAAATAGTACCTCAGCTGTTGCAATGTTTATGAGTCAGGTTTTGCTTAAGCAGCAAAAGAAAATACACCAGTGAAGTATTCTCCCAGCTTATACCTTCCTGCTCATCCTTCGTTTCTCCTGGTACCTACTATAAGAAAAATTTCATACATGCAACTTCTATTCTTGTTTTATTTTTCAATATAAGTATTTGAATAGATAACACTGTATTGTGCTAATAAGCTGTACTAGCTTATAAAGACTTGTTTTTTGCAGGTCATCCTCCAAAAAGGCCTAGCCATGCCCAAAGGAGTACCTGTAGCCAACCATCAGATTATAACACGCAGACTGTGTCCAGTCTGAGATGGAAAGCCTTTACTATGGCAGAATCCCCACTGGTTGCATATGGAAGACAGGCTCAGTATAGACACTGTATTTAATGATTACACCAGAAGCAGACCAAGGCAGCTCCAGAGTAGGTCTATCGAGTATTCGGACTCAACAAGGCTAGGATTTTACACCTAGGAAATGCCCTTTCAGTTTCCATGGCATTTGTATTTCAATTAAGCCAGAATGAGATTCTAGTCTCCCTGGCTGTGGAAGGCAATCTGAAGCCAAAATACATGGCTTAGAGGCAATAACTCAAATCAAAGGGAAATTCAGAAGAATGTGTCAGTCGTTATGATACTGCCCATCTCTAGATGACTAAAGAAAACAGCATACAAAAGAGGAGCTGCATATATTTTACTTTCAGTCTGGTGCCTCCTACAAATAAGTGACAAAGGAAAAAAAACAACATTGGCAATAAAGACAGTCAGACTGTACCAAAGCAAGAATGTTCCAGCTTCCATCTGATAAGACTTTCTCTACAAATAAGATGACTAGTATACACAGTTACACAGTTTTTAAAAAGCTCACTTGTAATAAGATTTTTTTTTTTCAATTTAGTAGAAGAAATTAAAACTAGGAAGAAAATAGTGACATTTCTTTTCATGAGAGGAGAGGAAATTATGGATTATGGTCAGGAATTGGATTCTTAATAAACAAACTCATTATTGAATAGGTATTCATTCAGGCAATTAAAATGGCTATCCTGTGGCAGGGCTTCAGTTATATATTATTAAACAGATGGAATAAATGGATAGAAGGTCGTTCTCCAAAGCTGCAAAGTTGGACTTTTCTTTTCAGATTCACTGTAACACAAAAATCTTTAATTGTAGGTTGGCAGTAGATGATCCTTTGTGGTAATTTATCTTTAAAGCAATTAAGATCTTAATGCCAATGTAACATACATTTTCCCTACCATTTTCAGCTTAGCTGAAAACAGAGGGCCAAACGTTGCCTCTGGGCATATTAATGTAAGTTACACAGACAGATGAATGAACTTCATTCGGTATTTGAAGTTGTAAATTCCCATTCGAATCCAGAATAGCTATTTCTGACTCTGAAATAATCTCAGTTTAGGTCATAATGTATGAAAACATAATCCTTCTTAAATGAATTTTTCATCTCACCAAACACTTGCATGGTACCTCTCATGCAAAATGCTTTCCAAAGGACATCCATCTGGGTAAACTGAGGCACAAACTAACAAATTCATTCACCAAAGGTCAGGCTGAGTGGAATAAAATTCCATCTCTCAATTCTCACTTCTGGGCTCTAGTAAGAAGGCTTCTTCTCCAGATCCTAAACCAGATATGATCAGATATGATCATATACCTATCCTGCAAACTACAACAGGTCAGAGATACTAAAGGTACCTTTAAAAAAAGATATCTCAGAAACTGCATAGTCATGGCAACAGGGAGCAGGACATACAGTGATACTGGGAATGAATTACCAGTTTCGCAGATACTACGGCCAATCATTTTCTTCACTGTAAGTTGCAGTTTTACAAAGTTTAAAACCAAGAAGAGATGGAGCCTGTCTGAGAAACATGGAACAAAGCCTACTAGACATCCAGTTGCTGATTCATCAAAGATTATTTCAAACTCATTTTAGAGGGAACTGTAGCTGAAGGCTGAATAAGAGAAATTAGAAACATGCAAATAAGTAAGGCCCTAGACTGAGCTGGTCAAAAATCTGCAATGAGGAGTACAGAAGGTACACAAGATCTCCCTCAGATGGCTCAAAAGCTTGTCAAAACTCTTCTAGATAAATCTTTTCATTTCATAAAGACCATTAGATCTGCCTTCAATTTTGTTTCTCCTAACTTCACAGTCAATGTAACCAATGTGTCAAGGAGGCAGGAAAGCCCAGGGCATTAGTTCAGACAGCAGTAGGCACCTGTTCTTTTACCAAGATCATGCTGCTGAACGCTGCAGCAAATTTTACCAGAATATTTATAAGTCTGTACAGGAGAAACAAAAATGACATTAATTAGCACCTTCGTAAATTAAGGCTCTGTACTGTTAAAGAACAAAGCAAGCCAGCGAGCAGATTGGGTGGTGGGCTTTTACTCCTTTCACATTCACATATTCCTCTGCCTCACACATCAAGATGACCAACAGATGTTGAAGGTATCACCTTAGAAAAAGCAGTTTCAGAAAACTGTCAATTAAACATTTTATATTGTATCTAGGTTTTTACTTTATACAGTCATATTTTGGCTCTTGGTTAAACTCCTACATTTGCATCACTGCAATGTTAAATATATAAGCACATAAACATATACTTTGTGATTAGTCTAACCTGCCCTAGGAAGCCTTCTGTCGAAAGCCTCAACTGAAACAATCCCAGGACTTCTACACACTTCTCCAATTAACAAGCAATCATGTCCTTGTTCTCCAGTGAACTCAGAGCCACATTACCCTGAGCAAAAAGCAGATCGTTACATATATAATGTCATCCCTAATTCAGTTAGTTATGCAAGCAGCAAATCGCCTCATTCATGCCACTCTGGAGGTCTGATTCTCTCCCGCTCACAGTACTGTGCTGCTACTTAACTTCCCGTAGCCAGGAGAACTTTGTATCTTCAATCGGTTGAAGAGAAATGTCTGTTGGTCAAAACCTTTCTTTTTTAGAGCTTGTGTAAAACAGAAAAAAGATGCTCCAAGAGTGGTATCTTCATAAGTCTGCATACACAAGTCTGGCTATAATACTGACAGTAGCAGTAAGATAGCATACACAGAAATAAATCAAAATTGGGAACCTGCGTTAGACTCAACTATAAACTAGCACTGACCAAACTTTGTAAAAGATGTCACATTATACTAAGCAAGACTAAACACAGGGAAAGCACATTAGCCAGCCACAAGCCTTAGAAGTTAATGTTTTGATTGTTCAAAATTTTGGATGCCTATTCAATTTCTCAAACCTTGAGACTCAACCAAAGCATATTATTAGGCAAGTATGTTAACAAAAGTTCTAGCTCTCCTAGGTAGTACTTGCATTGGAACTATGCTGAGAATAGTTTTCTTTTTCTTTTACGTTTACAAGCTTCCTTCTATACCTCTTGGAATAAACTAAATTAAAATCCTGGGTAGGACAGATGGATCCAGTGGGGTACAATAAGCATTGCCCAGCCTGCAGCTGGCACTAGCAGAAGCTGGCACAGGCTCTGACAAGCCAGCAGAGATAATAACTGGATGGACAAAGCAGTGATGCAGCAAGTCCCAGCCATTATAGTGAAAAGAGACTAACTGTCACTTCTGCCTGCTGAATCTGTGCCACCCCAGAGAACAGGGTTCAAGATTTATTTGGTCAAAAAGAGAAAGCGAGAGGGGTTCTTTAACCTATTTATTATGGTACTGGTTTAGCAAATGGGGAGTCCTGTGCTCTGGTCCCCTTGCCAACAACTGTTTCTGCCTTTTGTTGAATAACTAAAAATACATGCACAGTCTAAAGAGCTGTTCTCAGGTGCTCTTCCTGGTTCCCTCTCTTCTAAGGAACCTCCCGTAGCCTTATCTACAGAATCATATACTTGTTGTTTCTCTGACATAGGACCAGTAGGGTTGGGTTTTTTGCCTTACATAGTTACGACAGCAGTGAACACTAGCACTGAGAACTGATGTTTAACCTTGTTGAGTGGGCAGCCCCCAAAGGAGAGAGGGCTCTGGCTGCCTCTGAAACTCAGGAGAAATTGGCCATGGCTCTTACATGCCAGGGGGGTGCATTAGGAAAGGGATTATAATTTGGCAAGGGAGGGAGGTAGACTACATGGTAACACATGACGGCAGATGCAGATGCTGCCTCTTGCATGGCCCAGCAAGGGCATTCAACAAATGCTTGCCTGAACACCCACACTGGGAAGAAACTGGTACAGGGTCCTGGAGGGACCCAGGCAAGAAAAAGTTGATAAATTCTTTCTTGCTAGGCAAGAAAAAATTGTGAAGTTGCTGGGCTTTAGTAAGGCCTTTGATACAGTCTCCCACAGTATCCTCCTGGAGTAACTGTCTGTCCATGGCTTGGAAGGAAGTACTCTCCACTGGGTCAAAAACCAGCTGGAGGGCCAGGCCCAGAGAGTGGTGGTGAATGGAGTTAAGTCCAGTGGACAGCTGGTCAGGAGTGGTGTCCCCCAGGGCTTAGTACTGGGGCCAGTTCTCTTTAACATCTTTATCAGTGATCTGGACAAGGGGATGGAGTGCACTCTCAGTAAGTTTGCAGATGATACCAAATTAAGTGGGAGCATCAACCTGCTTGAGGGTAGAAAGGCTTTGCAGAGAGATCTGGACAGGCTGGGTCAATGGGCCGAGGCCAGTGGGATGAGGTTCAATAAGGCCAAGTGCCAGGTCCTGCACTTGGGTCACAACAACCCCATGCAGTGCTATAGTTTTGGGGAAGACTGGCTGGAGAGCTGCCTGGCATAAAAGGACCTGGGGGTGTTGGTCAACTGTTGGCTGAACATGAGCCAGCAGTGTGCCCAGGTGGCCAAGAAGGCCAACAGCATCGTGGTCCCGCGTTTTATACGTCTCACCACTCAAGCAGGACATTTACCAAGCTCAAAGAGGACCGAGATCAGGTCATCCAGGGTGACTCAAGTGCCCTGCTGCCTGGTTTTCTCCTCTCACCTGGAAATACAGCCCAAGCAACTTAGAGCAGGATGTCTGTGTAGATGGCTGACAGAAAGGTGAATACAACACCCATACAGCATGGGAACCATTTTTGGGTGTTGCAGGAATGCTCAGTGGTTTGAGTGACTTCTATGGGCACATGCTTATTAGACACACGTTGGAGGCCCCATGGCAGTGTGCTTCCCCAGGTGGGTTCAGAACTGAATCACACCGGCGTTTGGAATGAATCTTCAGTTTTGTTTCCTCCAAAAGGAACTAAGGTCCGCTGCAAATTCCTGTGAGAAATCAAGCACACGTTGCAAATAGAGAGGATTTGCTTCCAACCTGCACTATTTCTCCAAATTGGTAGTTTAGACTTAGACAAGGAGGAGCATGTTGCAAAGGCAGCAAAAGTGCTATTCAAACTAAAAGACACCTGAGGTCATATCTTTATTTCTCAGATGCAGTCTTTGGGACCACGAGTTTACTGAAGCTGTCACTGGGTGAGGTTATGTTATGCAGAAGCTCAGAGCAGGCTACTCTAACTATTCCTTTAAACATACTGAGTTTTGGATTATGTTGTAATCCAAGATTTGAGTCAGTTCTTAGGTTATCCAAAATATATTAGTTAGCTTCACCACAGCTTCCAACTGTTAAATTTCTTAAATTATTAACCATACAGCCCACAGAGGTAGAAAAGATAGACTCACCTTTCCAGGATCATTCTTGAAACACAGAAAGTGTCTAAATTTCAGGCAAAATAGGATTTCTAGGCTCTGATCCAAATCTGTAAGAGCACGTTACCTGTATGGTATGAGTCCAATAAGGCAACCAATTTCCTCAACTGAACTAACATGTTACAAGCAGAGAAAATATGTCACATACAAACAAACCATCAAAGTGTAAAGATTAAAGTACCCAGTTTACTATTCCAGTGGCAGGTCAGCTAGGTCAGACCAGGATTTTAGATCCTGCAATCCATGAGGAATTCTAAAGAGCAAGGAACCAGACAGTACTGAAGATGACTCACTTGGATATGAATAAAGAGCAACAGAACTAGTTCACCTCTGTGCTCCATGAAAAGTTATTTCCCATTTTAAAAAAAATACATAGTTTAAAAAAATAATAATAAAAAAAACTTACAGATAAAAAGCAAGAGAGTCAACCAGAGATTGGCAAAATTAACGTTTCTGGGATTGTTATTCAGAATGAATTTCCACCTGAGGCAACACAGACATTTTCTTAGGATATCTAATAGATGCTTATGTAAATATTCTGAGTCATTTTAAGGGAATTACACAAACATGAACCTCCTACATAATAGAAAATATGTAGATTATTTTCACACACTTATTTAGATGAGTCCCTAATTCATTTCACGCTGTCAGCACACAGTGTTTAACAATTCAGCTACAACTGAATACATGAAAAATCTAGAAATTACTGAGAACCTGATACAGGGAGAGATATCTGAGACACTAAGCTCATCGCCATCGAAAATATAAAGGCTGCAAATTGGGAAAAATGAGTGGAAGCCCTGAAAAAAGCACTCATCAAGTCAACAGTGGGGTCAGGGTGAAGTGGTAAGAGGAAGAGTTTGTCTGGAAGCTACAAGAGAGCTAAAAGCTACCAATCACTATGCTAGCAGGGAAAAACTAAGCACTATGTGGGACAAAATGCTGAAGCAGAGAAATATCTCATGCAGATGCCCAAGTGAAGGAACCTTCTCCTGCTTGTGTGCAAGGATGAGGTGCTATTCAGTCCTAAGTACAGAAGGAATTGTACTGTTTGTTCACTTCCCTGTCATGTTGCAGTGGGTGGGTTTCCCCAGGATGCTGGAGGAGGCCACGTGCTCTCCCAAGGGCAATGTTATTCTGATTTACTCCCTGATCCACCTTACTCCCCTTCTAGGCAAATTTTAGTCATTACATATGGAAACAGTGAATCTGAGGGGAAATGAGCTTCAGTTAGTCCCACACAGGTTTTCACAGACAAAGTTCATAGAACCATAGAATCACAGAATCAGTTGGAAGAGACCTTTGAGATCATCAATCTCTAACCCAATCGTTAGCCTAAAACTGCCAAGTCCACCTTTACATCATGTCCCTCAGCACTACATCTACATGTCTTTTAAATATCCCCAGGGATGGCGACTCAACCACTGCTCTTGGCAGCCTGATTCAATGCTTGACAACTCTTTCAGTAAAGAAATTTTTCCTGATATCCAATGTAAACCTCCCCTGGGGCAACTTGAGGCCGTTTCCTCTTGTCCTACTGCCTTTTACTCAGGAGAAGAGACTGACATCCACCTCACGACAACCTCCTCTCAGGTAGTTGTAGAGAGCAATAAGGTCTCCCGTCAGCCTCCTTTTCTCCAAGCTAAACAACCCCAGTTCGTAGAATCATAGACTCATAGAATCGTCTAGGTTGGAGGGGACCTTTAAGGTCATTGAGTCCAACCATCAACCCAACACTGCCAAGTCCAACACTAAACCATGTCCCTAAGCACCATGTCTACCCATATTTTAAATACCTCCAGCGATGGTGATTCCACCGCTTCCCGATGCAGCCTGTTCCAATGTTTGATAACTCTTTCAGTGAAGAAGCTTTTCCTAATATCTAATCTAAACCTCCCTGGTGTGTTCCCTTAGCTGTTCCTCACGAGACTTGTGCTCTGTGTCCCTCACCAGATTCACTGTCTTTCTCTCAATATGCTTCAGCATCTCAATGTCTTTCTTGCAGTAGAAGACCCAAAACAGAACACAGTATTTGAGGTGCAACCTCACCAAAGCACAGGGGGACACTGACTTTCCTAGTCCTGCTGGCCACACTATTTCTGTGCTGATCTAGCTTCACTGGAGCGGTAGCCAAGCTGACTCAGAAGTCCTATATGCTGTAATTACTTCTTACTGTCATGATGACACACAGAGAGTTTGGGCAGAACCTTTCATCTGCACTGCTACGGTAACACTGCTCCCATGAGGAGGATAGCTCAGGTTGGTAACTCACTTGCTGCTCTTACACTTGATCCTCGCTTGGTCTCCTCCACACCCTTTTGGGCAGGATGCCCCTGCCCTTGTGCTCACTGCCAATCTGCCTTTTCTTTCCTGAAAACTTCCTTTTGCATGGGACCGCAATTCCTGCTTACACAGGTTCTTGCAGAGAACTCTTGCAAGCCTCTACTTTCAAACTGTTGCTCAAAACCACCTGTGTCTTCCTGGAAAGCGAGGGCTTAGACACTCTCAGAGGAATTTAAGAGAATCATGCTTGAGTCCCAGCAATGCCAGATGACAGTAAGCCCTCTTTGGTACCACCCTGTAATCAACAAAGTCACATTTTGTGCGATATGGATATGGCACCACTTCAGTGGCTTCAGAAAAACAGCAAGGTAGCGCATGATCCAGCCCACCCAGCCACAAGTACTCCCTAATGAGGAATAGGCTGGTTGGCCAAGCAAATCCTCCTCAGAAAAACTTAGATACATGCCTCTCCATTAGATTCAACCTCCACAGGCATCACATGAAGGTTATCTCTCCAAGCTGCTAAATAAACTAGGAAAGAAACTTCTACTTCCAGGCAGTACATGTTGAAGTATGTGAAGCAGAAGCTAAAGACTTCTCGTGTAAAGATCACTGTGAAATGGGAACTTATGCTGCCAAGATGCAATTCTTGACTCAGAAAGATGCAGTTCTGGCCACAGTATCAGTGAGGTGGAACATCTGCCCCACAGTCACATCCAAGCTTGGATGCTACTCCCTTTGTTTACAAACAAGCACAGCTTCTGCTCCCACTCAACCAACCCACCAAAGTTTCTGTGAGGGAAAACCTGAGCGCAGCTGGTGTATCAGCACAGGATCACCTTCTGCATGACGTAGGCATAGATTTTAAATGTCCTCCTCCAACACACCCAACAGATCTTCAGTCAGGTTTTCCCAGACAGTGCGGTTTAGCTATTTCCAGGCTAGCAAAACAGACAAGCTCACAGAACATGCCTGCCCAAGCTCTCAGGTACATGATCGCCCACTCTGGCAAGATACAGCACAGCTTTGTCCCAGGGTATCCAGCGCTCTTCCCTAGGCACCTTTCTGAGAGTCAGCATGCACTAAGGACATTTCCCTACAGGCAGCCTGAATGTGGCCCCCTTTTTAGGACGCAGGTGAGTTTCACAGAATCACAGAACAGTTGAGGTTGGCAGGAACCTCTGGAGATTGTCCAGTCCAACCCCTGGCTCAGAGCAGGGTCAGCTACAGCAAGTTGTTAGGGTTTTGCCCAGTTGGGTTTTGAACACCTCCAATGAACAGAGACTCCATCACCTCTCTGGGCAAACTGCTCCAGCGTTCAAACACCTGCACTATAAAAAAGTTCCACATTTAAGCAGAATTTCATGTGTTTTGGTTCCTGCCTATTGCCTCTTCTGTTATTGGGCACCACTGAGAAGAGTCTTGCTCTGACTTCTCTATTCCTCTTGCACTTTATATATAGGTTATATTATATTATATATATTTACATTATTATTTATAAGCTTTGGTAAGATTCCTCTTGAGCTATGTCTTCTGCAGACTAAGCAATACCAGCTCTCTCAGCCTCTTATCATGATAGATGCTCCATCTCCATAGTCCTTCACTGGACTCACTCCAGTATGCCCATCAAAGTTCAGCTTTACAGAAGCAATCTCAGCCACTGCAGTTGGGCTCAAAGACAAATACTGTCCCTGCCCTAATGTACAACTAAAAATACAGCCCTCCAACCTGAGCAACCGAGCCAACATAGGATGGAAAATACAGATTTCAGACCTTGCCGTGCTTCAAGTATATGCTAAAGAGGATTTTTAACCAGTGGTGCTGAAGCAAAGAGTTTAGTGCATTAGGTTACCTGCTCAACAGCTCATGCTTCCCAAGGAGAAAGAATAGATCCAAATCTACCAAGACATGGTCATGAAACATACAGCTGTGGATCAAAGCTCTCAGAGTAGATATATCTTTCTCTCTACATCACTTTCATTACATGCCCCATTTTGGAATGAAAACACCAATGCAAATTGCTTCATTTCATTGTTAGCCCTTACAAGAATCCAAATGCCATTATTCACATGCAAATGAAAAACATACGCAATCTCTCTTTGTTAAAATTTGGTGTGTATTTCTGTATTAGCAGGCTGTCTTTCTTGTCCTGAAACAGAACTAACAAAATACTGCTCTCTGCAAGATGGCTGTATTAGGTGCAAACATAGAAATGGCAATGAATACATTTCCACTGAAGGTCCTTACCTGAACTGGATGAGAGGTGTGAAATAATACAAAAAGCACGCTTCATGAACATTATGCTTCAGAAGGATGAGTCAACCTTCGAACTTTACCCTCCATCCATGCTTAGGAATTACTGCTTCAGGCTTTGGACTGCATGTGTTAGGTTTGGCTTTTTAACATTCTCCTCTCTCTACAGTGACAGAGGCCTAACTACAGGTTGCCTGTGACAGTCATGTCAAATTTCAGAAAATGCTTCAGGTTTGAAGGGACCTCCGTAGGTCATATGGTCTACCTCTGCTGCTTAAGCAGGGCCATCTAGAGAGTTGCCCAAGATCATTATCTGGGCAGCTTTTCATTATCTCCCAGGATGGAGACTCCACAACTTCCCTGGGCAACCAGTGTTAGTGCACGGTCACCCTCACAGTGGAAAAAAGTGTTTCTTGATGTTCAGATGGGGCCTCCTGTCTGAGTTTGTGCCAGTGTCTCTGGTCCTGTCACTCAGCACCTCTGAGAAAAGCCTGGCTCTGTCCTCTTTGCACCCTCCCTCCAGGTCCTCAACAGACGAGATTTCACCCCCTTGAGTCTTCTCTTCTCTAGGGTGAACAGTCCCAGCTTTGGCAGGCAGGTGTTCAGCAACTCCCAGGAAAACAGGGCTTCATCACGTATAACAACAATCTGGAAAGATAAATGCCGTAACTGAACATCTCCTCTTCTTTCTTCTTCCCCCAGCATTTACCGTTGACCACAACCATCGTATGGCATGGGATATCCCTTTGGGCAGTTGGGGTCAGCTGTTCCAACTTTGTCCCCTCCCAACTTCTTGTGCACCCCCAGCCTGCTCACTGGCAGGGTGGTGTGAGAAGCAGAAAAGGCCCCGAGGCTGTGTAAGCACTGCAGCTAAAACATCTCTGTATTATCAACACTATTTTCAGCACAAATCCAAAGCAGATCACTGTACAAGCTACTGTGAAGAAAATTAACTCTAGCCTAGCCAGAACCAATACACTCTTGGCCTTTCCTCACCAGAGGGATGCTCCAGTCCTGTAATCACCTCAGTGGCCCTTTGCTGGATTCCCTCCGGTATGGCCATGTCTCTCTTGTACTGGGCAGTCCAGAACTGGACACAACACTCCACGAGTAGCCTCACCAGGACAGGACAGAGGGGAAGGACTACTTCCTTCGATCTGGTGGCAATCCTCCTAATGCAGCCCAGGATTCGGAAATCCCAAGGATCATTTGCCTTCTTCCATTTTGGAAATGGCATGCTGCTGCTTCTGTCAGCTAAAGCAGGAGTAGGATCCATTGTGACAGTGAAGTATCTATCTCCAGGACACTGCTTTGTGTACAAGAGTAAGCAGGAAAAGGATTGAAAAGGGCATTGGGACATTAAGGTGCTGTTTCCAGCGTCACTCCAGGTTGTATGTCTTTTTGTCCCCTCATTTTTTTGGATAAATCACAG
The DNA here is from genome assembly GCA_013400375.1 of Thinocorus orbignyianus. NCBI lineage: Eukaryota > Metazoa > Chordata > Aves > Ciconiiformes > Thinocoridae > Thinocorus > Thinocorus orbignyianus. The sequence goes on from VXBW01000477.1 coordinate 97,783, forward strand.
CTTCTCACAGATAATGCAACTCAGACATGACTAAATGAAAAATTTCCCCCTTGACACTACAGTTCACAATTGGCACTATGATTCTTTTAACATGGCATCTAAACACGTCTGAGTAACACAATTCAGTGTATTTGAAATTACACTTGCACATTACAGACAATCTTAGGAAATGCTTCACCTTTCAAAAAACAGTGGCCAGTGTCTTTCATTGGGGAAGACATACGGTGACACCAATTCTGTCAATACCTGCTATTTCTAAGGCATGCATCTGCAGACCTCTTTAGAAAAACACTGCCATAGTAATACATTTTATATTTCTCTAGCATTAAAGCTTTTTTCTAGTGAAGAGATAAATTGCCTGTGTAACCTGAGATTTTCTAAAGCAATGCAAAGTCTCAAATGTATTGTTTTACTAAGTTGTAAGAAGGGACGTGGGACTTTTAATTTTTGTTCACATATTTACCTTTTGACAAATTAAAAAAGTCAACTTTGCTCAAACCCAAAATGAAATACAAAGTTCACAATTCCGGAGTTTTCTTGAAAGGAAATGGTGCCCAGGCATTTGGATGCCATCAGTTGCATAGCTCCAGTCCAGGTTCTGTTCTGGTCTTCTAGTTATTCTGTTCTACTGGTGAATGAGTGCCATGACCATGAAGTGGTCACCGGATGAGCGAAAAAAAGGGTGAGCCTTAATTCACCTTTATACTTATTTATTGAAATTAACTGAGTGTTGCACGGCTGGAGCCCAGCTAAGGCTCCAAGTTAATGACTGGTTCTTCTACAACTTTCATACAAGTGTTTAACTTACATTTTAACATAAAAGTGTATTTACTTCTCTCTTATAAAATACAAATGCAAAACCACCTTATAGTATCACTCCTGTCATTTTGTAGGTCAGAATTACATTCAGTATTACCAGACTTTCTGAAGAAACAGAGCAAAGAGACTTGCACTTTTGTGAAGTGAAATCGCTGATAAAAGCAAAGTGAAGAGACATGTATCCAACATCAATTATTATCATCACAAAGAGCTGAAATACAGCAACAATTTCTCATTTGCACATACTGAACAGCAAAAAAGTAAAAAAAATATATGTACAACAAGCTTAATAGGTAAACAAACTTGGAACAGTTCTTTTCTGCTCATGGTTAAGACAACTTTCCCTTAAATTCTTATTCACAAGAACTAATACATTTTATCTTCTTGTTTTAAGGCAGACTGAAAACAATCAAATTTTCCTTCACATCAAGAACTGTGAACTAGTGAATTAATATATATTCACCTGAGATCATTCTGAAATATAGGACAAGAATGATAATAATTAACAGCTAAGGTGCACAACCATTTTGGCATTTTTAAAGAGAAACAGCATTTACACAGAACAGTAAAACTGCCACTTGTAAAGAGAATTATTTGAAACAGTAGAGGAGGTGACACTATGAGGACCATAAGCAGCTTCTACTTGTGCTTTCTTCTATTCAGTATTGTCCTGTTTCCAACTTTCTGTAACACAAAAATAAGGAGGGGAAGGAAGAATAAATAAACAGGCAAAAAATATTAAAAATATTTCTTCCGTAACTCTTTTTATTTCATGCTTATGTCAGTTTCTCTCAAATCCATTGACTGACTTCAAAGTAGTCCTATGGTAAATACTACAAGTAGATGCATTTCATCTAGGTTAAACAGCATAAAGCAAAACCAAAGCTATATATAGTCTACATGTGTATCCAGTTCTGATTAATAAGTAGAATTAACCCTGAGATAAAAATAAATGAGCCAATGCTTCTATCCTTATTTTATATCTGGAATTAGTGATTTAATCCTTTCTAGAGCAATTCTGTTGAATACAGCTGGTATCCACCAGTGACATGTTCAAAGAAAATCAGCTAGATTTTGTTACTGATAACTACTTAAAAGTATCACAAAAGCACATTCATCCAAGCACTGAAAAAGTCACATCTCAACTGATAAACAGATAATTATCATTCATTAATTCTATTGAGGAAAGCAAGGTCAAAGCAAAAGGTGCTGTCCTGTACTGTGTGTTGGTGTCAAGAAAGAGAGATAAGATATTTGGAGGTGGGAAGGATCCAGGCAAGAGTGAAAAGAAACATTTTGTAACTCTAGGATATGTATCAGGATTCTATCTGCATACATCAGGTCATGAAATCAATTAATATTCTGTTCTCCACTCTCATGATTTGGGGATGTATTATTATCTTTAACATGGCTCATGAGAGGGAAAAAGAAAAATTAAAAATCACAGAAGAAACCCATGCTGCAGCCAGGGACTAAACTCCAATTTCTAGCATCTCATGCCAGTATTCTAATCAGGAGCCCATCAGGCAGAAATGCATCATTCATACGTAGCCTTAATCGTCTGTTTGGTACAGCTGCTTAGTGACTACACCATGTGAGAGGAATAAAATCAGAGGGACAAGTTATGTCCTGCTTACAGAAGTGCTCAGAAATCCTGAAAAGTATGAATGTATACATGGGTACCAGAGTACCAATATACCATACAGTACCATACATATGGCACCAGAGTACCAGACCAGCCACAACTCTGTTGAATCTGTGTAGGGAATAAAGTAATACTGAGATTCAAACCCAGATCTTGCTGAGATGAGGTGTCTCACAGGAAATATCACCTCCAAACTGAAAGACTACCATATTTACAGGTGAAAAAAAAACCAATCCAACATCACTTTGACAAAGCCTATGGCAAACGAAGCTACAATTTTATAAAATTTGTTTGTATCTCTATCACTCTGCAGATTAAATTCAAGTATTTCTCTTGGGATACAGATTAAATTCAAGTGTTTCTCTTGGTATCAATGCATCAAATGCAATTACAGGTGAATATTATTAATACAAAACAAAAAGCCATATCAACGTGGTGTACTCAAAGCGATCCAAACTTGCAAACCGAAGCAACAAAAACAAATAGAAAACATAATTTAAAAATGTGTTTTCATTGTATCTTCAAACACAAACACAACTTGATTTTGTACAGGGTCCTACATATAAGCAGACTTTAATACAACAATTGTAGAGTTAAGCAGCAGAAGAGGAAAACAATTAAGTGCTGCAGGCAAGGAAGAAAACATAAGCTCTCAGATGGGATTTGAAACAAAATGGAGAATCAAGATAACTTTGTCTCCTGTTTCAAGGCTAGAAGAAATAAATGTCATAAAGCAGTATCAAAACAATTCTGTTTACCTCAGTAGCACTGTCCATTTCTGTGATCTCATGCAATCATTTCTGAATTAGAGAACCCTTTCTCTGGAGAGCTGTCATCGCTGAGGTCACTGTAGCTGTCACTGTTAAAAGCAATACAAAGTCAGAAGGATCTAAAACAAATACTGCGTTTCAAACTCTCCAACCTAGATGATGCATATGACAAACACTTTCCTCAAATTTAACCCATTTCCAGGGAACTACTTTAAGCTCATGCTCAGTTTTGATATTTTAGAACAGCTTTCTCTAAAGGAATGGGCTTAAGTTTGGAGTCTAAGAACTGATGAGAAAGACTATTCCACCACATAAACAATATGGGTTTTTTTTTCCTTGGCTCCCATACATCCATTCTGCAGTTTGCTGGTGCTAGGTGCATGCAACCATGATTAAAGCCATGGAGAATAACGGGTACATAGAGCAAGACTAAAAGGAATTTCACCTTTATGATAAAGAAAATTACTGTTTTGAACAAAGAAAAAGACAACTTTATTTATTCAGAATGCTTCAATTTATACTTAAATTACAATTCTTGCTCTTCCAGTCACAACATAAATCATTTTCATTGCACCAAGCAATACCCTCATGATTTTTCCTGAGGTTTCACTCTCTTCTGTTGTTTTCTGAGAGAAGTAGACTGGTTTTCACAGAACAAACTTCCATGCAAGTGGCCAGAACAGGTAAACAGTGAAGGACAGGAATCACCACAGTGACTAAGAGAAAGAAGTGCCCACAAACCACATTTTCAGTCAGTTGTGATGCCTATCAGGTCTCCAGGTTTATCATAACTCTAAATGCACCTCTTCAGAAGAACCTCCAGCCTTAACCTCCCCCTGCTACACTTCACTTCTACAGTCTGCTTTCTAGATAACTGAATTTCCCAAGATCAGAAGGCAGCATTAGGAGCCCAGGGAACTGACAATATGTTGGAGCGATCAGTTCTGTGATCCACTAGAGCACAGGTTATGATTAACACAGCACAGGTGGGGATCTCAGGCCTCATTTGTGAGGGTACAGCAGTGCCGGCCTTGGGTACCAACTCCAGGCCACTGCACCCCCATCACATCTCACCCATTGCATATACCTTTATCCTCCAGCCAACAGGGCCTCAAGTCACGTCACACTCCCAGCCTGTGGCTGTGATCTCCCACTGAGACATCAAGCCCACAGCCAGCCCGTGGCCCACCCAGATGCTGCCTTAGCCGCTGACCCGCAGTGACCGCCTGCTGTGCAGTGTTTCAAGGCGAACTATGTAACCCCGCAGCTGGAGAGCTTTGATCTAGACTGCAGTGTGGAACAGTGAACACACTGTGCTCAGTTATACCCGCGCTTGTTACTGAGCGCTGGTTTGTAGCCTGAATTTCACTCTCTCTCCTTTGCAGAAAAAAAAAAAAACACATAAAAATCACAGCCATTTAATAGAGTGGGACAGGATAAGTGGCACCAACAGTCATCTCATTTAATTTCTACCTGTGACTGTTAGGACAGCATCCCAGAATTACAGTAAATCACTGTACCAAATTCTGCACAAGATAGAAGAGACACTCCGACTTTTCTAACATTAAGTCTTTGCCCACAGCATTCTGCCCTTTCTTTGCACAACACACATGTTGTTGCTGCGTTTCTTGTAAAGAATGTGTGATATCAGGCTAGTGAGAAATACTCAATTTGATCATTTCACCAGCTGGCAAGCAATTACACAGTTCAAGTGAGGAAAGTGTTGTTAAAAGTATGATCAAGCATGCCAGATGCACACAAGACAAACATGACACTGCCAACATTGTACTTACTTCTTTCTGAAAGTACCCATGGAAACATGGAATAAAAATTCAGTATTATTAAAACAGTTTTGCATTTTCACATCACAGCAAAATAGCAAATATTGTCCATAGAACAGAAAGTAAAACTGTGATTGTAGAGAGCTGCGTAATCGCATGACAGCCCCAGCTTAAACCCAAAGTGTTCAGAGAACTTTTTGGTTTTTATGGTCCCTGCTGGCCAGTGGCAGTCACAGCCCAAAACCACATGCTAGAGGTCCATATATAACAAGAGTATGGGAGACAGATGCTTAAGTAAATATGTTCAGGGGCCAAAAAGGTGAGTGGAGAACTGCCCAGCTTCCTCTCTTGAAGATCATTAAGCACTGATTCCCACCCAGCACTCTCATCATGGGTCCTCCCCCACTCAGTGACATGGGGTTTAGAGGCATTCACCCATAGAAGCAGCCACACCACGCTGACTGCTTCTGTCGCCTCAATGACTCACCACTCTGGCTTCTCAGGCCTGTTCCCATCTTGTGGAAGCTGCGGGTCATTTGGATAGACACTAGCCTAGAGGCTAAAACACTTGTTTGGCTGGTGATAATTTTGTTCCTGTTTCCAGACTGCCCAATTCAGCACAAGGTTTGACTCCATCATATTCTTGACTGTTTTGCAGTAGCACCTCAGGTTCTCCCCTACTTTAAGGCTGTCCTGCTGGCTCTAAGTCAGTTTCATTTTAACAAGCAGGCCACAGTGGCAAGAAAGGTAGGGGAAATATCCAGGTAACGGTCAGCCAATGGGTTTCAGACTCAGATAACTCCCAGTCTCACAGTTGCAGCTGCTTGAATGATGTAAGCACCTGAGAAGCTGCGGCATCGTTAGCAAGAACTCAGGCTCAAAGGAAACCTGAACTTCAAGAATTAAGTGGCCAGTGGACTTGAAAGCAAACAGGTACTCACAAATCTTGGTGTATATGCACCTGGGTGCCTCAGCTTCAAACCAGTGCTGATGTCCAGTTTGTAAGATTTACTGTGATATGAATTGTACTCAACTGGTAAATAATCCAAAGAAAAATTCCAGGTGGTATTAACCAGAAATGAGTTGCCACCTCTCTCTGGAATAAACGTGTACTTCCTTCCAAATTACACTGAGCTACTACACAGATACTAAACACAAAAACCAGATGGATATTTTGTGCTCACAGTTGCTAACATTATGTAACATTACTTAAATGTGTTGGCTATGAAAGTGGTGGAAAATCAAATAAGTCTGGCTTTTCCCTCATGAAACTTTTTCATATTGAGTCTTTCACTGAAAAAATATGCTTACATTTCCTTCAGTGAGTTTTCTCTCAGTTTGTGTACTAATTAATTACTAATTTTCTTGGGCAGGAACCTGACACCCGCTTCATCTTGCTGGTAAGCATTCCCACAACACTGGTCACCAACAAAAAGGAGCTACTGAGCAGATATAAGGCCACCACAGTGATTCTATTCCATCTTTTCTTTTTTTTTTTTTTTTAATGGGATCTGAAGTATAAAAATGTGGCCAAGAGAAAAACAGAACAAAACTCAGAATATGTAGTGTCACTGCATCTAGTCAGTCACTTCAGTCTTCTAGATTAAGAATTTTGGTCACTTTGATCCTTACACACTTTCACCTATCTGTAGTTAACGGAAATACATTCACTGCAAAGTGAAATATCACCCAGGACATAGCTGGTATTTCACTTCGCTGTGAACTGCAACATATTTCCTGACTGCAGCAAGGAAAATATCTCCTGTTGAGAAATTACATTCTATGGTTTTGGTTTATTTTAAAGTTTACTTATCCTCAGATGCCTGTTTTCTCAAAATGTTAACAATAAAAAGAGCTTTCCCCTGCATGTGTTCCATTATTTCCAAATTCATGCCCTTTTCAGATCTTTCTGTTCTACTGACAGGGGTGTCATCGTGCATCTGCTGTGCATCAGTCTAAAGCATGGAAGGAGGCAAGATGAGAAGATTCCCTATTGGTATGGTATGGAAGGCAGCTGATAGCTGGGGCCACATGGCATGAAGCTGGAATGCATTACCTCAGGAAACCACTAGAATTAAGACTCAAGATCAATTTTAAACCTATATTTCTCAAACAGCTGCTCAAAAGCACCATATGACCTGCTTTCAATGGCAACTATAAATCAAGGTTTGTTTCACTTGGAAAATCCAGATTAACATTCTTTAAAAACAAAGGATTTGACACAGTTTCAGAGGGCTTTTTCTCATCCTTTTTAAGTGTATCATTAACAAAAAAACCCAAACCTTTTCCAGAAATGTAAGTAATTTAAACAACTGTTACAGTAATGCTATTCCCTGCAATGGCAGGAGCCAAAATGAAAGACAAATGTAATTCCTTTTAATACAGGCTGTGACTGCTTAAAACAATTGTTATAGCTTCAAGAACCTAGCAAAAAGCAACCTGTCAGTTACTGTTATTTATTCTCTCCACATAAAGCTGAATGATTAAAATTATTACAGTTATTAAAACATTATTTAAAATAAATGCATATTTAATTGTGCAACAGTTATAATTGCAGTCACCCATATTTCTCAGTGCATTTTTATGACCATTATACGATCATAAAAATCAACTTATATCATTTATTATAATCCCCATCATTATACAATCCTGTGTTTCCAGGAAACATCATTTCATTAAAGAATCCCTCAGCACATACCTAAGACTCCCCAGTTCCAACCTGACAGACTTTCACACTCACATAACTTGATCTAGGATAATGGTTTAATTAGAACTCAGCACTACGAAAATCACAACCAAGATGCCAGAACATATCTGGATGTTATAAAACCTTCCGGCTCAGTCTCATGCATGGGATACAGTTCATACAGCTTTAGACATATTCATCTGAGATAACTGCCACAAGCTTCTTACAGCCAATGGAGAGAAACGGGCCCTTGTAGTGCATAATGCTTCTGATCAACTTAACTATTACTATGAGCTATTTGGCTCCTTTGAAGTGTATATTAACTTAGTCACTACAGAAAAAGACTTGGGGTGACTAGCTCCAAAGTATTAATTGTAAATGTCTAACATTAAAATGACAAAGTAACTGCCATAACTAAACATTTACAAAGCTCATCCCTCAGTATCACTACGGTCAAGAAGGGATTTCCTTTAAAACTTTTTCTGTCGTTTTCTGTAAGAGCTTTGAGGGCTTGATTTGGCCAATGGCAGAAATATGATGCTGTACCAGACGTGCTACTGGTCAGGAATAACGTTCAAGGGATATCAGAGACAGGTGTGCCCCTATCTCCTTTGTCCCTCATACACCAGAAGACACCACACAGGCTATTTACTCTTCTGTTCATAGGTTCCTGCCCAAACCTGCCCAACACAGCTGGCCCATGTTAATGCAGTAAGCATCATAGGGACAAGCCTTCTGAGGTTTTTTAAGTTATGCACCACTCCTTCTGTCCTCTGGCCACTTCTGTTCCTTGTCTCTGAGTGCAACTCATAAGTCATCTTTTATTAATAACCTGCCCAGAACTTAACAGATTACTCTGACTAGATGGCATTGGATTGGCACGTTCACTAATGACTTGCAAAAATTTCTTTTGGCAGCAGTCTCACCCACACGTTCTCACCCAGGAGCATCTCTTTCCTCCCATCTACTGGACACTTGCATTTAAATTCGTTCTCTTTAGCCTGCTACTCTCCTCCTCCAAAGAAACACAATATTTCATAATTTTCATCTCAGGTTTGTAAATTCTCTGTATCTTTTTATATTACTTCTATATCATGAATAGTGCTTTCAGCTCCTCTTTGAATTATATTGTCTGCAAATATCATTAATACATTGTAGCCTATTCTTGCAGGCCATTAATAAAAATGTTGGTTGAGGAGAAAGAAGAAATAAAACCTGTTGATACTAAACTTGCTCTGGGAAAAAAGAACCAAAACGTGGCTTTATCGTACATCAGTGGTTTTGCAATCCATATGACACTGTTCCAGAAGATAAGCCAGTTTCTATTACTTTTTCCAAGTGAAATTCTGTAAGACTCAGTAAAAGCCAACACTACATCTGAAGTTCTTCTCTTAATTCATTGGTTTTCTATTAAAATCTTTTGTTTTTTTCTTGAAAAGCAGCATATTTGTGGGTATTGTATATTTTCTGAGCACCTCCTGTGCTTTTAGTTCTTTCTGCCCTTTAAAATTAAATATGTAAAGTGGCAGCCTGTCACCTTCCTCAGCTCCTGATGAAATGGTGACTTCAGTACTTCCGTGGAAAGCTTTCAAAAAGGTCATGACTTAGAAGCATTCACAAGGAAATGAAGTGCATGGCTTTGTCTGATGGTTGGGCACTCATGCCTTAAAGCATGAGAGGCTGAAACCATAAAGGCAACTTAGATGCCCAGCTACCACTTCAGGTAACTAAATAATAACTCATCACTGAGTTAATCCAATCCTTTGCTAGTTCTTAACTGCCTGTGTACACACCAAAGCTCCTGGGAACTAAGTTTACCCCAGAGGACACATTCCAATCTCAAGCTCATGCCTATGTGTAAGCATTCTTAAACTGTCTCCTAGACTAGGCCTCACAAGAATTTAAGGGAAGGTTCATTCACTTTTATTTATTTAGGGCACTCTCCTGGGAGGTGTGATGCATCTTTACGTTTACTGTTTGCTTTGCTTAGAAGCTAGTGCTTCTGTCCAGGTGTCACATGTGCTAAAAATGTGTCCTAATTATGGGGATGTTTTAATGTTTTGGGATAATGATTTCCTGTTAAGAATCTCATGCTGAAATATGTATTTCCTTCTGTCTCAGAACTTCATTATTCACTCTATTTTTAGTGCTTTTAATAGCCTAGTTTAGGTAATCTGCTCAACTTGCTGGCTTCCACAGGTTACGTGTTTGCTCCAGTCAACAGCATGACTAGAACTCATGTAGGCAGTGCTGGATGAGGTGTGCAAAAAAAACCCTCCTTAGATTTATTTCAGTCTTCTTAAGACATATTTCAGCCTTACTGTTCAATGAAATCACCAGCATTCTGGGGTTTAAAGGTTTAAATGGGAAATCCTTTCCACTTAGTGGGTGGATATGTTAACATGAGTGGGTATGCTCTAACTAGCTCTGAGATTGTCTCCTCAACATTCTTCCCTGCAAAATGTTCCTCTTTTCACCTAAAACTGTTTTTCTACTCCAGTGCTCTTTCTCAAGACAGAGGGGTTCGATTGCTGTGAAACATGGTAAATGGTAAAATTTGTATTTTCTATATATAATGTTTTGAGCAATGGATCTTTGTCTTTGCTAAATGTTTAAGTGCTGGTTGGAGTTTATTGTATGAACATGAAACAAAAGAGTTGGGTATACTTTTTTACTGATTATATATTAATTTAAATAACTATGTGCAGCACATTCCGTAATTGCTGAAACTTAAAAGTCAAGGTTAGAAAACATATTTGCTGTAACGCTAAGGGATGTAAATTTAAACTAGTGGGACACATGCAGATCACTCATTCAAAAAATGTAATTTTTCTTTAGCTCAGAGACATGAATAGGTATAGTCACGGGAGGAAGGAGTAAAAGAAAGGACATTGGGACCTGGGGAACAAGATGAACTGTGAGACAGAGAGTGTTCACGAGAGGAAAACACAGAAGATCTTTGTCCTTGAAGACTCCCCTTCCTGCCAAGCACCACAAAAATTTGACCTGTGTAACACACTGGCACAAATTTTAAATGGTAAATAATATTATGACTGCTAATAAACAATGACAGGCTAAGGTAAGAGAAATATTTCAATCAAGTTGTAATTTGCAGATGTCATCATTGCAGATGCTGTCTCATTGCACCACTGGCCAGAGTGAGCAAAGACGAAGTACGTTTATGAAAGACAACTGATACCCATAAGGAGAAGGGTACCAAAATAGATTAATTTTGTCTGGCTTGGCTATTCTCCATTACATTTGAAACCTGAATAAAATGTCTATTTCTCACTTAAGAAAAGGACTTAATTTTAAGAATAGAAACCAACACTCAAAAAAACAAACACAGAAAACCCCAACCAAAATGAGCACGTTTGGTGCCTTGTTCAGAAGAAAAGTCAGTAAGCCAAGCTTAGATCTGTTCTGCTATTATTCAGTCATCCTGTGATAATTTTTTATTATTTTTGTTATTGTACCCTAGGTTGCCCTCTGACCTCTTTATTACTGTTATTGTAATGAAATTGTAACTGTTACTAATATCATTCAAATAAACAAGAATGAGTTAACACCTGCTAAAAACTATTGCTACATTCCACAAACAAAAAACTCGGTCCAAGGCAACTGGGACAAAATATTTTAGCTTGGCTGAACCATATAGTTTTGACCTAGATTCAAACCCTTCCATAAGTCTAAAAATACCCCAAATGTTTTTCTTCAGGCCCATCTCTGCTAGATGGTATTAATTATTTAGCTACTGCAAAATAAAAGCAGTGTTTTTCATTTTTGTCACTATCACCAAATACAACTAGGTAAGAATTTCACTTCATTATTTGAATGAATTAGGAAATCTCCCTGTGGAACTACTGCTAATGAAAGTTAACATAGGAGGCGACTAACGTCACATGAATTTACCACAGGATTTTTACTTCTTTTTGGTTATAATGCATAGATCTGGCTTTAGCTCTAATAGCCTCTGAAAAGGAGGAAGTCAGGAACTGTGCTTAGTTCGTACAGACACTTTTAGACCCAGGTTTATCTTAGGCATGCACAGGAACAAGTAAATCGATACATGAATAGCTCCTTTTCCTCTTACAGACTTCTAAATTGAAGGATGGGCTAGTTCCTGCAAAAATGTGACTGTCAATCTGCAAGCGAGCAAGAAAGATAGATTACCTTGGAGACAATTTACATCCACGTTGCAGGTATGCATTGAGTGTCCCAGTTGCTGCTAGCAAAAGCCCAAGGTATGGAGGTGAAGGTTTCATAGGTCTCGAGGAAAACTCTGGGTGGAACTGTACTCCCACAAAATATGGATGATCTACAAGATAGATGTCAAAGAAAACTATAAGATGAGGAAGAAGATAGTAGAACAGCTGCTAGTAAAAAAGTTTATTGAAGATTTCACTGAGGAGTCCAGAAGCCAGATCAGTACATGTGAATTTAAGGGCAAGGCACTAGAACCTTACCTTTTTCCACAAAAAAACAACTGACAACAGTGGCAGAAGGTTAGTAAGGCAAATTAAGGAAAAACCATCCTCTGATTCAACCTTAACGTGCACAATGAGGTAATTAAAAGCTGAATAATGAACCTGTACTACGTGTAAGGAAGGGGAGAGAATGCAACAATCACAAAGTCTACATTCATCATTTATTTTCCTAGTATTTTGGTTTCTGATATATATTTATGCATGTATATTCAGAACACACACCATACATCTGAGGGAAAAATAAAACAGTTCCTAAAACACCAAGCATTACCATGCAGCAACTATTTACACACCAAGAGACGGATATGGAAGCAACGTACAGAGAAACCTGGGAAAACAAACTTCAAATAATTAGGCCTAGAAGGGATCTCCTGGGACATTAAGTCTAGTCTCCTGTTAGGGAATGCAGATACATCACGCAGTCTCAGGCACAAAGGGTCAAGGCCATAACACCCTCTAGGTTATTTTGCTCCCACTGGAAAGCTCTTCTGATACTCTCTCCTTTTACTTGGAAATCTTTTCCTAATTCACAGGCCATCTTATATCCATTTCTTATGGTGCTGTTCTTTCCTGCTCTTTGTCCTGTGTAAGTATGACAGTATCACCATCATTCAGCTCTGTCTGCTAAGCTAAAGAAGCCAGGCTGCTTCATCTTCTCTTAAATCTTCAGCTCACTGCTTCCCAAACAAAGCACCTCTTTACTACTGCTTCTGCTTCCCTTCTGTCTTCTTTGAAAGAAAGGAGCAATGCTTTCATACTCTTCCCTGCTGTGCCTGTGTTCTTCTTTGAATAATGTTTTAAAGGAGCTAACATTAACCGCTTCTAGGGCCAGGACACTGGACAAAACTAACCACAGATGTCTTCTGGCTTGACAATTTCCACAACAACCCCAAACATTCAAGGAATTTCTCTGCAGTACAGAATAAGTGACAGCAAGAAAGCTGGGGTTTTCTTCTATGAAGATAAAGATAAAATAAATGATTGAGTATACTGCTCTTCTTTCTACTGCTTCTTAAAGAGAACATGGATCCTAAATTTATCCCATAACTTCTTTCTCTCTGCCATGCAATTAAGTTCTTTAAAGCTGTAAAACAAGACAATGACAAAGCATCAAATATTTCCTGTGGGGTTATTTTGCAGAAAAGCTTTGCCTACGCTACCTGGTGTACTGCTATTTCTGTGCTTCCGCTCCAACCGACCCTCCTCCCAATGATGATTGTTTTTCTTTAGTAATCAGAATCTCCTTGCAGCCCATTCTGAAATAATTCCAGGTTTTACTGCTGCTTTTGTTCTTTTCACTGTAACACGCAATTTAAAAATCCTGCCTGATTTATTTCACAATGCTTTCTATAGAAGCTGTTTCATGCAAAGCAGACAAAATAGCCTCCCAACACCAGCATGCATAACAGAGGTAATCTATCAGGAGCAAACTAAACAAAGAACACCATGACAATTAGTAGTTTATGAATTCACATGCACCCTTTGCTCTCAGATTGCCCTCTATGGTGCAGTTGCTTGACACTGAATATGAAGATAAATATTAAGATAAATTTATATTTCTGTGCATGGAGTTTATCTTAACCAATGGCAATTAGGGGCCATGTAAGGAAATAAAAAATATCTTGCAAGGTAGTTTGCATCATCAGGTGCCTGATACTCATCTAGCCCACAATGACTTAACAGCAAGGAGTAAATCAAAGAATCAAGCAAAACCAAAGGGATGGTTTCCAAGAGCTGCTCTATGTAGCATTCAACAAATACATGCAGTGTAGCTCCTTTTTATTTCAGAACCTTTTAGAAAAGGTATCAAGTCTTACTTGCGAAAGTAGTCCAAATTTACCAGATCTCCACAGTATCAAACCATCATTTATTTGAATCACTTCTGTGAAAGGAGCTTCTTTCCTATTTGATTTTCGTATTTTTCCCATGATTCTAAACAGCGGGTAACTGAGAGAGACACAAACTCTTTGGAAGGCATCGTGGAAGGTCTTTAGTCCCACTTCCTGCTCAAAGCAGGGTCAAATTCAAAGTTAAATCAGGCTGCTGACAGCTTTGCCTAGTCAAGTTTTCAAGACCTCTATCAGTAAGGATGGAGATTTCACAGTCTCTCTGATGTAATATATTCCAGTGATTTTTTTATACTTTGGCTACATTGCATGCATATGTATTTCATATACTCAAGCAAACTGAACATATATTAGTTACTAGGGAGCAGGCCAAGGTCATCATGAAGTTGGCTGCTATCTTCAAAAGGCGAAGGCAATCATGAATGGTCCCTGATGACTGGAAAAAGGCAGTCACCATGCCCTTCTTCAAGAAAGACAAAAAGAGGGATCCAAGGAACTCAGGTTCCTTAGGTCACTCAGCCTAACCTGTTTATAGCAAGATTATGAAACAAATCCTCCTCCCAGGAATGACCTCCAAGGAATGATCCTCCTCCCACATGAATGACAGGAAGGCAACTGTGCACAACAAGCTTGGGAATAATCAGTCTTTGTATGCAGGGAAAGCAGTAGCCTTCCTTTATCCTGACTTCAGCAAGGCTTTTGACATGGTTTCCTAGTATCCAAGTTGGGGATATGGACTGTGCGTAGACTATACAGTGTGTTAAAAAATGCTGGATTCAAAGAGCAGCAATGAGTGCTTTGTAGTCTAACCAAAAGATACTTGGAGAGACTCAAAACTAAACTGATACGGTCCTCAGCAATCTGATTTATATTTGAAGGTAGCCTTGTGTTGAAGCAGAGGCTCGGACTAGATGATCTCCCAAATCACTCTATGATTCTACATGGCTGGATAAGATAGAGTTATGAACTTTTGGAAATGAAGCATGTCTCCCCCGATAATCAAATACATGCACAGACCATGTGAAGTGTAAGACTTCTCCTAAAATCCTCTGAATCTTCATACACTGTTGTATACAGGTGGAGTCAGCAGTATCTCCCACTATGACCTTGGCTGTTATGACAACTAAATACTGTGCATACACACCATTTAACATCAATAGTTTACATCGTTTATTTAATAGACACGGAAAGTACTTCACACTCACTCTCCAGTTCAATAATTTCCATTCTGTTCCCTTCCATATCATGGCCAACAAATTTCAAACCTTTCTCTTCAAAGCAGTGAGTCAATTCTGGGTTCACCTGAAATAGTGAAAGTAATAATAGTTGTAGTTCTATTTCTTTTTGGATTTAACAAACATTAGTAGTTAATTGTAATGTTTTTAGTACACATACAAGAATGAAAAGAATTGCAAAAAGAGTTGGGAACATTTATTTTCTTGTTTTAACAATTCTGGTAGAAATTTCTAAAAGTGGGCACGCTTATTTAATAAGAGATGATTCATTAATTTTAAAACTTTCTACATAACACTCAAAAGATTAGAGCCAGGGTCCCTTTTGTGTGCTGTCTTCCTGATTCTGAGAAGCTTTCCTCGTTTTTTAAATGGTCCACTACAGTAGGCATAAAGACTGACCTCTTATTTGAACACTGCATTTCAGTGGTTATGACACAAGCTGTGGTTCAGCTCCTCCTTGAAAACGAGCTCTGCAGTGAGCTGTTTCACGTCCTTGGTGGTGTTCTAACCACTCAGTTAATATTCAAACTCTGAGCCTTTACCAACCAGTCTCTTTCCAGCTTTTTAAGGAAAATTACCATTGTCCAAATCAGTTTGTAGCATGTGTGCATCTCACAGCTCAGGCCCCTGTGGAGATACTGATGGAGTCAAGTCCCTTCCAAACTACCTCAGATAACTCTAGGAGTCCAGCTCTTGCCTGTCTCATTGAATGACAGTGTTTTGAATGTACACAGACAGTTTTGATCAGATGTTCTCAAACAGAGGAGTGGGCCAATACAGGGGTCCTACAGAGTCCTACAGTAGGAGCAAGTGATCTGAATTAGCCTCCAAATTGCAGTTATCTGAAGTCTGCCTACATGTAGACTATGAAAGAATACACACTACCTGAACATAATCTAAGCCTTTAAATAAGACAAATCACCAAGAAGCAATGAATTTAAGGATTATAAGCCTTTACCTTTCAAATACTTCACAGGAAACCAAGTCAGGTAATACCTGACATCACTCTCCAAGACCTCTCTAAGACGCTGCATCACCTTTACCACAGAAACCATGCACTATATTATTTCTCTCTATTGGACACTTGCAAGACATCTCTGTGATACTCTGCCTAGGTTCAGGCCCCTAAGTACCAGAAAGAGATTGACAAAACGTTGCAGGTCCGTAGGAGATCCAACCCAGATGGTTAGGGGGGTGGACCACGTGCAACATAGGAGAAGAGATTGAATGAGCTCCATTTGTTCAGTCTGAAGAAGACAAGGCAGAGGGTGGATCTCATTGCTAAATTCTACTGTCTAATGGGATGGTATAAAGAAGACTGAGCCAGACTCTGCTCATAGATGCACAGCACAAGACTGAGGTAAAAGAGAAATTGCTCAACAAAATCTTTTATTAGACATAAGGGTTAAAACAGGGTTCGCAAGGGTGTGGTTAGCATTGGAACAGATCGTCAAAAGATATAGTGGAACATTTCTCTTCAGAGAGATTCAAAACTAGATAGAAAAGAAATCCTGTGCAGCCTGATCTAACTTTGAAGTTGGCTCAGCTCCAAACGAGGAGCTGGGCCAGAAGACTTACAGAGGTCCCTTTCGATCTAAATTATACTATCTAACCATTACTAACTTCTGGGTTATGTTTACATGAGAAATCTTCCACTGGCTTTAAGGAGAATTGTGCCTGCCAAGAGAAGTGCAATTTGCTTAAGTTTTAACTTTTGAGCACAAAGTACACAAGCAGCGCTTACCTCATACCGATGCCTGTGTCGCTCTTCTACAAACGTCTCATCACCGTAGAGTTTCCCTGAATAAGCAATACAGAATAAAGTAATGCAAAGGTGTTGCTTTAATAATTGGTACAACTATTTCTTGTAATCTAAGCCTCAAAAAAATTCACATATAAAACATAACAGGACAATAATCATCTCACTCTAGCTTTCTGGTTTTCAGAGGCATGACTAGTTTATTTTCATTTACTCTTATGTGAGTTTATTCAGGAATAATACTCAGTATTCCTTGAGCAGAAATAGCATAGGTAGACTAGAGTCTGAAGGCTATGCTTAAACTAATTTAAATTGTAAAGATCAGAACAAAATAAAAAATGTTTGAGTGAACAAGTAACATAAAATCGCTGCAGGGTTTTAGAACAGTTGTACGCAAAAGGTGCAGTGAAGGAAGCCTGTTAGTAGCATCTGTTCAATTTTAAAAGATTATGCATGGCAGCTGGCATAATACCTTTTCTGACAAACAGAGAAAATTGTTCTTCTCTGTTTTCCTGATCTCATTACCCAAATGACTCTTCCAGTCGTCTGAGCCTAATCTGGAACACTCTACATTGCAGAGCAACAGAGAGTAGGTTAGAGGTATGCAGTAAACCAGCATTTAATCACATTTCTCACTTAATGCCATAACTCAAACTTTGCTCTCAGTTTGTCCTAGTGTCATTAGGATTACTATCTTGATTAGGGGTTGGTACAAGAACAAGACTGCCAAGAAGTTCTCTAAGAACTGTAGAGTGTTAGTACTGCAATTTTACAAAAAGTGGTCTATGTCTTAATTTTAAGGAACTATCATTTCAAACCCATTATTTCCATTCAAATTGAAATAGATTAGGAACAAGAATCAGATTTCCTGAGTAAACTACCACAGCTTTCTAGGAATCTTTGACAAATATGGTCACCTAAACAACTGATAATTTTAGTCAGGAAGTACTACACACATTGATTCTTATTAACTTTTCCACAAAGTATTTAGGCCACGGAACAACTTGTAAACTGTGATATGCGTATCTATATCAAATCTAGGCAAAGTATCACCCATATCAGTCAGATCACTAGCACAGACATTCCCTAGAAAAGCAAATTTTTTTATTAAATGGGCATATGTATTATACTTTGGTCTCTTGATGAAGTAGATGTCATTTTTAAAAGCTCAGAAGGTACATTCTGTAAGTTCAACATAGCTAAATATATTAATCATAGAATCACAGAATCATAGAATGGTCAGAGTTGGAAGGGACCTTAAAGATCATCAAGTTCCAACCCCTCTGCCATGGGCAAGGACACCTCCCACTAGAATAGCTCAGATAAATGTCAAGGGCAAAGAAATACAAGAAATATGCCCATATTTATCAATAGACAAACCCCCACTTTTTACACACTTCCAGCATCATTTATATCACTACTGTATAACAGGTTGATTAATAGGAGACAAGTATTACTTCAATTTTAAAATACATATAGATCAAATTGAATCTTTTGTTCTATATTACGGTTGTGTTTAGTCTGCCCTTGGAAGTATCCTGTTACACCAGATAACTTTCCTTTCCTACAATAAATAATTGGCTTTCCCAAAAGAAGACTGTTTTCAGGGCTGGGCTATGCCTAGGACAGCGCTGGATCAGAGACTGGAGTTAAGCAAAGCCTGACCATAATTAAAATATAAACTAGCAAATGCTGTCAAGACAAGATGAGGACTAAGGCAGTGAGGCCAGATGTCATTTAAGGCTGAGGTGTACTGGCAACTCTAGGGAACGACAAGCAATATTTAGGTCTGGCAAGAACATAATGGGTAGGAGTTTGGGTTAGTTCTACCAAAAAGCTTGAAGCGCAGAACAACAGGCCCTGGTTCACACATCCTATCGACTTCCTAAAAAAACAGAAAGAAAATGCTCTGATCTTCCCAAGAAAATAATGAATTAAACTACCATAAAATGCATTTCAGTTATCTCAACAGTCTCCTCACGGTTTATTTAAAGTATTGGACCCTAACTGACCTTTTCACTGTGACTTCCAGTGTCTCTCACTTCTTTCTTTACATTCTGATCCTGGGTAAATATGTAAGGGAGCAGGATCGTGAGCCTGGGGAGGCCATCACCCAGATGCTTGCTTGAGGTTTTAGCCCCTTAACAAAGCAGGCTTTGGCACTTTTGCTTTGCCATGTTGCAGAGTTCCTATCCAAAAAAGCAAGTCACAAGAGCAGAAAAATGTAACTTACTTAAAACAGAATCCTGTGCTTTGAAAACAGTCCTCCTCTTCCCCAGTCTCATCGTTCCACCCATATCTCCAGGATTGTGTTCTGGCATGTCAATAACCTGTATAGAAAAATTGTTTAAACGCTGTTTCATCCAACAAAGAAAAACAATTATGCAACAATTGTTTAACAGGTTGTATAGATTTATAAATAGTAATGTTATTTAGTTTTCCTCCACGCATTCCCAATTATGATTTCTCTTTGGTATTCCTAATGCTTTGTTCTCAGCACTGGGACTGTAATAGACAGAATATTAACTAACGTGTGAAAATTCTTCATTTAATATTACGATCAACAAAAGAAATCTATTAATTCCTTAATTTATTTTTGGGAGTAGAAAAAAAAAGTCTTTCTTTTAAAAAAGACACCAAAACTTTCGCAATAGGATAATTCTGCTGAAAGCTATTCTTGGTGCTGTAAGAGTACATAGATTTTAGAAAACTGATAAAGTCACAGACAAAGAAAATCCACTATCTCTGAAAAAGTCAGTCTCTGAACCACACAGTGATAGAGCCTGAAAAATTATCCTGGGTAAATATTCCTGTACACTTGGCCCTTTCTTACATTGTTATTCATACACAATGTTCTTTCTTACGCTAAGAGGCAGGAAGAGCTCTCTTATCAAGACAGCAGAAGTTCTCTTTTTTCAGAAGTGGGAGAAGAGAAGGGCATGGAGAAGCAGAGTGAAGAGAGCACTTGTAACCAGACTATAATCTAATGTTGTAAATACGGAATACTAAAAGAGGTGACTCCATCGTGTGTTCTATTTCAGAAAATATTTGTAACTAATTTATCACAAGGAGAAAATGGGCAAACCTCCCCCCCTCAATTCGCCTTTACTAAATGGCTTCTCAGATTGCCTAAGAATCCACAAAATATTGGGTTGCCTTGTATGAAGAAAATGCTATTTAACATAACATTTAAAGAAGAGGAGATACAAATACCGGTTTTGATGACTGAGGCGGGTGGGTCAAATGGCTGCTACATGGGTCAAGTGGAATCCAGGATGGTAGGATTTAGGGGATGCTAGAAACAACTGCTTACTGGGAAGAGTGCACTTACTTTTGCTCAGTTTGAAAAATCTTGCTGGATCTCGCAACCACATTTAGAGCAAGTCTGTCTCAGAGAGGCAAAACAGTTCAGAACTGTAGCAACAGATGAGCTGAAACTATGACTTCTATGCTTGTATTCACATATACACAGTCTGTGAGGAATACAATTGTCAAAAAAGGGTTCTAAAAGTACAAATATGCAAACATATGGGCAATCTGGGATTGGATTTTTATTAACCTTAATTTGCCCTCTGGGAGTAATGAAAACAATTTCTGATGATACACTTCATAAAGTGAAGTTATTCAATTTGGAAGGGATGGTGGAGAGCACTTAGCCTTTGGCCTTGTGCCAACGCATTTCAGCTCTGTAATTATCTCTGTATAACCTTATACCTTCAAAATGTTATTTATAAGCTATATAGTCATTACAAAATGTCACCAGCAGAAGTTGTGATCAAATCAGTGGGATATTACAAATCCCCTAATTACCTCCCAAATCATGAAGGTGAGGACTATGCAGCACATTCAGCTAAAATAAACCCACAAACTAAAAAAAAAAAAATAATAAATCACTACATTGTTATTACTTGAAGTAAAATTAGACAATCTCTCTTTTTTTCTTATTTCCTTCCACTTACTTTCACTTCTTTTCTGAAGTAGTTGCCACAGAAAACCAGAGGACATCAGAAGTGGTCAGAATGTGTAAAGCAAACTGTGCGTATATGTCAAACACACTGACCTTCTGAAATCAAACATGTGTTCCATGAGGTGTTATTTACTTGCCTACACCCATACAACAGATAACCTTAAAGCTGTGCTCCTGACTCTTGTCGCCAACAAGCAGGGGTGGGTGCTTTTTGTTTGAGTTTATGTTTGGAGGCTAAAGATTAGACATGCCTTCGTTCTCAAAACTGTATCAAGCACCTAAACACTGTTCCCTAACCTTATCCTTAGGGCAGGATGTCTTGGTTTAACTTTGCTAATTGAATCAGGATAGTACCCAAGCATTTATCAATCACCTCCTAATCGAAAAAAAAAAACAACAAAAAACAAAACAAAACAAAACAAAAAACAAAAACAACAAAAAAAACAAACAAACAAACAAAAAACCCCACAAAAACAAACAAGTCATAACACTCTTTTTTGCTGTGCTAAGATACTATATCAAAACATTTTGAGAAGGAAACATGTGGATACAATGAATGGGATAGTAACTTCTGGACATACTCAGTTTGGAGAAGAGGAGGCTGAGGGGAGACCTCATTGCCCTCTACAACTGCCTGAAAAGAAGTTGTAGAGAGGTGAGTGTTGGCCTTTTCTCCCAAGTGAATAATGGCAGGACCAGAGGAAATGGTCTGAAGTTGCAGCAGAGGAAGTTTAGACAAGATATTAGGAAGAATTACTTTACTGAGAGAGTGGTCAGGCACTGGACAGCCTGCCCAGGGAGGTGGTTGAGTCACCATCCCTGGTAGTATTTAAGAAACATGTAGATGTTCAGGACATGCTCTAGTGGCCGAGATGCAGGGGTTTTTTTGTGTGTGTATGGTTGGACTTGATGATCCCAGAGGTCCTTTCCAACCATGAAGATTCTGTGATTCTTGAAAGACATTGGTCAGCTCTTAAACTCCTCAACTAAAACACCAGATCCAAATTACGTAGACCTTTCCATGCATTTCATAGCAGATTTCACTAATTTACTGTGCTTAAATGTGTTCACCAGGAAGACTCAAAAACTTCAGTTAGAAAATATATGGCCTCCTTCAGTAAACAAAGCATATCAGTTCAAACAGGTTACAGCTACGCTCTCAGTTCTTCCTTCTTTCAGGAGGCAAAAAACAAACACTGGATCCTCATAAGTCCCACTAAAGCTCTAGATAATGGCCTGGAATGAAGCTGGGCTGTGAACGCACAGCTTCACCTGCTCTGGTGAGGGTTTCTGCCACCATATGGGTCAGAACTCAATATGGGGCTGAAAGCCCAACAAAAATTCCAGTAGAGAAATAGCTTCACAGGGAAGATTGGGGCGTTTGTCCTCAATTAATCTTTGCCTTCTAAAAGACCTGCTTCCTTTTCTCAACAGTTACGTTAGTGTGGTCAGGGGCGTATATTCAGAAGAGGATCCAACCCTTAAAACTTTCACTACTGTCTGCCAAGTCTTAATTGAGCTGTCTTTTAAGAAACAGTGCGTGATACAACTGCTCAATCTTATTTTCTGTGGCAGATTTTCTTCCAATATGACACTTGTACTGAGTTTCAAGACGAAGTAGATTACCGTGTGTTCATGTTCTGTTATTGATATATGCATTACAAAACAGGTCTCCCCCTTCCCCAAGATTTTTAGGTTTAGGATAGTAAGAAAATAGACAAGGCTTCAAATATTAATTTTTATAGTCTGGTGAGGAAAGGAACTACTTATGAAGTAATACGTCAGAGCTACTCTGGATCTGAATTTTCCTTTTTGATCTGTTCTGTGCCTCTGAAAAACTTCTACAACACAACTATCACTAACAAACCTCAACATTTATGTATTACATGAGTTTCTTTGCAACAAAATTTGTGGAAGAAGCTTTTGAAAGCAAAGTGCCACTCCTGCCCTACAGCCCAAGGACAGTAATAAGTTTCAGAAAAGCAACTCATATTATGGAAAATTTTGCCATATTTTACAGAATTTATTTGATCAGATAAAAGATGAACCTTCAAGTGGTGGTTATTTTGCACAACTATGCAACTGAATATATTCTTCAAAGAGCTTATGCTTCCTGCCACAGAATAAATCAACTCTTACTATGCATTAGTTCTTTGAAGAGCAGAGAACAGCACAGAACAACGGGCACCACAAGCAACATAAAAGCATCAGCAGAGAGGGTGCAGAAAGAGATAAGGTATTAATTAGGTCTTTCTTACCCAAATCTCTGAAAACTGCTAACACTACAGGGATTTTATGGAGATCATGTATTACCTGGCAGACAGCCAACATGAAACAAATCATGAATCACTCTGACATAATACAAAGCACGTTCTAGATATAAAACAGTCTGATAGTATTAAATCACACTACTGATGAACAGTGACTTTAACTACCCATGAACTGCAATCTTCCTTCAGAAATCTACTGCTTGGATCATTTCACTGTCATTTGGAAACATATAAAAGCTAATGAGAAAACCTCTCAAGCCCAGACACTCAACATAGAGCAACCAAGGCCCTAAAACCCCACCACCTATCATTTTATTAATCATCCCAGGGCCATTAATTTTTGTCTTTGTTTTGCTTCACATCCTGCAATCCCATTTTAAGGAACACACCTACCTTGATTCCATGGCGGGGGACTTGTCTATTTGGGATTTGTTTGGTAGTTTGGGGTTTGGTGTTGTTTTTGCAGGGGAGAGAAGGTGGGTAGGGAGGGAGGGAAGAAGGAGACATTACTTGATTTGAACAACTCTTAGGAAGTCAGCTTTGGAAGAAGATTTTTAGGTTTTTTGCTTTTTTAACTCTGTCTGGTGAGCAAATGATGTGTCACTGCTGAAAGAAATTGCTATACACGTAAGCACTGACCAAAGCATCAGGAGAAGCCCCGACCCTGAAGATTTATTGAACACTGAAAAGAGGCACTAAGACACTCGGTACAGAAGAGACATGCAGATAAAAGCTGACAGGAGCAGGAAATATAGTGACAGGAATTGATGAACATTGATCCCTGTTGAACACAGCTATGAAAAGAGCCAGTGACAAGGACTCAACCGAAACTAGAGGAACCCATTCTTTTATTGACTCTGGCATAATTTCTCTGCAGGATTAGTCAGTGCTTGCTGGATTTGATTTGATCTGTTTCAATCACCAGTTCGTCAGTAAACAGGTCCAGCCACCTACAAATGGGATATTTATACTAACATTTTAGAAACAATAATACAAACATTTTAAAGAAAAAAATAGATGCAACACTAAGAGTGGTACAGACAGCTTTCCAACTTGGCAAGTAAACCAAAAAGACACTCCCTTTTCATTCAAAAACAGGGATGTAACATTTTCAGTTACTGTGAGAAGGTGCAAGGATCTCGTATCTGCCAGAACCCCCCAGTCCCTCATCCCCCAAAGATACCCTAGTCCCAAGCAAACCCCATCCATTGCCCATCTATCTAAGCACTCAGCTCTCTAGGATTAAAAAAGTTGCCATAAAGCTATTTGCAGATTTCCTCAGTGGTCCATTACTCTGACTGAAGTAATGTTGGTTTTCAGAAAGATGACCAGCATAATATATAAGACCTAAGCAGAAATCATCAATAACTGATTCATGCAGCTACAGAGCAATAGGAGTAACCAGTTTGAAAAATCCTGTCCTCTACTCTCTTCACTAAACTACAGCACAGTATCCAAATACTCCAATAAATTTCTCAAACTCTTAAAATCCCACACCATGTCACTGTCAATCATTTTCCAGTCTGGGCAATCCTCTTTTCCAGAGATGTTTTGTTTCCTATTCTAGAATTAAGTAATTGCCCTAGACTATTTATTTAATTAAAGCCTAAAAGCTCTCTAAGAAGGATTCTGCCTGAATAAGCAGAAATTCTGTTACAGAATGTTTTGTAACATTTTCTTCAGAAAAAAGTCATAAAGGGTGTAACTCCTTTTTCAAACAGTGCTTACTCACTCATAAGCATAGTGCAGTGAACTGAGAAAGTTAATGGAGATGTTGATATGCAAAACCCATATAGATACTGCTTAACAGCATTTTAAAACTCATTCTAGTTATTCCAATCACATGCCTCAGAATCAATTTAAAGACTTAATCAAGAGGAAATTTTCAGGCTGCTAGTGTTAGCAGAAAGAACAGGGTCAGACAGTGCTGGCTATAGAAATATGCTGTAGTGCCAGTCATGCCATGCCAGGAAGTGCAGGATTTGCCATAGACTTGTCTAACTAAAAAGAAATGGAAGAGTGGACTGGTCCAGCTCACATTACAATTAATGACCAAATATGCATGAATTTAATTTCAGGAAGATCAGCACATCTGCAGCTAGGAGAAATCTTTCCCTTCCTACCATGTGCATCTCTTTAAAAAATCAGAACTGCATCACTGCCTTTGAGGGGGATTTCTCCAAGTGAAATTGCTAGTGGGTCAAATTTTGCCCTCAGCAAATTCACTTAAATCCACATATCAGAGGGAGGAAGGCATGAAGCAAGTCTGTGTTTCTGAGCATTCTAAAGCAGAGGGAAGAATCTACAGGAGACAGAGCCTGATCCTTTCTTCATCAGACATCTCAGCCACAAAGATGAGACCCCAAAACATCCGCCAAAGATTGCGGTAAACAACACAGCCCAAGATTGTTAAAACTGTAGTACGCATAGTGGTCTCTGACTCAGAGAATTATTATATTCTACAGGCAACTGCCATGAAGACTTGGCCATAAAGAAGCCCCTCTAGCTAAACTATGCAAAGTATCTGAGGCATGAGATCATCCTTAGTACAGACAAAGCACAGCACACATTTTACCCTCCAGACTGTCCACCATGTTCTGTACTTCCTCTACCAAGTGAGCACCCATTCTGCTTCTTTCTCATTCATTAACAAAGTAGCATTAGTGAGGATAACTTCATTATCACTTATCTCTGCCTTCTGCAAGCAAAACAGAAAAAACATTGCTTACTTCAAGGAAAGTAAGCAGGAAAATTGCTTACTTCAAGTTCTCACTGCTCTAGACCTTCACTGAGGAGAATTTCTGATTACCACCTTCAGGTAACACTCAGTACCACACCACCCTAGTACTTCTTGAAGAAATTCCATTCATCTGCCATAAGAATCAGTATCTTCATAATGAACAGGAGACCTAGCAACTGTTTTCCATCGCATCTCCCTAATGTAATCAGACCACTTCCAGACTTCTGAGCAAGACTGCCTGGATTCTGAGCACTAATTCCTCTTACAAAACAGTGTCACCAATCATCCTGATAGTCTGTCCATCTTCGAGATCTGCCCAGTGGTGATTTGGTACCTGATGATCACAGACACAGTAACTGAGTCACTTCTTTTAGAAAGGAAGTCAGTGGGCAGCAAGTAAAAAATTATTTTAATTTTTAATATTTTTTTTGTCAGAAATTTTTTCTATTTTAATTTTTATTCTGTCAGAAGGTACTTCTGTTGCAGTATAAAACCTTCCAGCTAACTTCAGAGCTACAAAGAAATTCCCGCAAACGTCTTAGATCAGTTGAAAGAATTCTTTTGAGTAATGTATCTCAAATGCAAATCAGACTCACTGTCATTTTTTGTAAACCATCCTCCTTTTTCAGGCCTGCCAAGGCAGGTGCAGAGGCACATTTGCTCCAAATTTGTTGAAATTGTGTCTGTACATGCTAAAATATATCAGTTGTCGCAATGGAAATAAAATACATCTGTGGACTATTTCTTTTATTTACTGGAGATAGAAAAGCAGCCTATTGAAAGGACAGCTATTTTAACAGAAGTAGTAAGGTAGTGATACAATACTGTACTTTGATATTGAACAAGAGACTGGATGTTTTCAAGTAAGAGCTGTATTCCCAGAGCAAAGTAAGACATATAAACGCTGTCTAGAGCTTGAAATCCACGTCAGTCATAAGAATACAAACCTGAACTTTTCTCTTTTCCTGTGGTTTAATTTCTGTTTTAAGAAAAATGGCTTTATTCTGCCTGTGAGTCAGCCTGATAAATCATTTTTACATCATCTGACAACATGTGACCGATTAACAACTTCATGCATACAGTTTAAGATGATTGCCCCAATTAACTTTTGCTACTGTACATTTGATTAATGTATCATTAAATTGAGGTTTAAAACTGAAGGGGAAAAAAAGATACTACTACATTGCTTGCTACTGCCACAAGAAAATGCCTTATTTTGAATTTGAAGTAAATGAATGAAAAATAAATTAAAAAGTATTCTAGCTCCATAAAAATTTCTGTGCTACAGATATGGTATGAAGCAGCCTGTTACCAGTCTTTCCACAATTAGGATGCCGTGCTTTGTATCATACCCAAAGATTAGTGGCAGACCACGAGATTCAACAATTCCTTAATCAGCTCTTGAAATAGATACCACAGTTAAAAACACAGCACTTCTGCATCAAGAAGAGAATTCTCTACTAGCTGAACTAAATCTCTGACAGGTGAGCATTTTGTGAAAATCAGTTGAATAGAAGGAAAATAGAATATACTTATTCATTTTAAAAAAAATCCCTAATGTTTAATTCATAACTTCTAAGAACAAAAAAAAACATAATACAATCCAAGATCCCAAGTAAAGGCAAAGTAGTGAAAAAACAGAAAACATCTTGAAGTGCTTTAAAGACACTGTTAAGCAAATATGTTAAACTTCTACAAGGTATTTTGCAGGTTGTGTACCTTTGCAAAAAAATCCCACTAAAGTTGTAGACAACTGCAGACAGTTTGTGAAAGTAAATGTTACTCTACTCCTAGTGCCAAAATCCTGTGCCAATCTAATTCATTTTACGAACAGCTCAGCTGAGTTCACCCTGCAAAACCACACAAAAGAACCAGCTCATGCCAACCACTGTAACCTTTAATTGAAGCAATTTGTTCTGATGAGCAAGTCTATTTTCTTTTCAACTCTTCTTTTACATTTAATCTGTAAATTTATGGAAACGAAGATAGATATAGATAATGGAGAAATGTAGATAATGAAAGCTAGAGCAGTTCTCATACTCATTTACAGTATAGTCACGCTTCTTCCTACCTTCCATCTCCTTTTCTTTGTTTCCATTTTTGTGTTTTGAAATGGTATCTCACAAAGGATCACAACCAGGAATAACAAACACTGTGCAAGCTAAAGTAACAGGTTTTGGAAGGCAAGCACTTTTGCTGTTTAAACAGAGATTTGTATCTACTATGCAGATATCTTGTAATATTTCATATGCATTTTGTATTGCCTCCTTCCATCTTCCCCTTTGGAAGCTTCTGTTTTTCTTTAACTCCTGTTTAAATGTCATGTCACTTCCCTCACCTCTATCACCCAGGAACATTCTGCTCCCCAAAACAAAAGCATACAAAATAAAAGGACCTACAGAAGCGAAGCTGTCCACCCCATTACTTAGGGGTCCTCTATCTTAATTTACTAATTTGAGGCGTTCTAGTAGTGACGATCTTATGGACTAATTGCATAACAGACACACTATAACTGGCAATTTCTAGGCAGAAAGCCTCTGGCACTATCACTGTAATCTGAACTATTAATACTTGTATTCCATGGTGTGCCCAAGACAATAAAAATACAAGTACCTTGTCCTGTCGAGTCTCTCTCATGCCTGTAATTCAGCTGAAATAAGAGAGTAAAATCTGAATGCTGGATATCTCATCAGTCATACAGAATGGACATCTGGTCCTTTGGAATGCTCTCGAGCAAAGAGTAACGGGATTTTCCTTCCCCCATGGAGTGAGTAGTAGAGATAGCAGTAGTGGAGATTACTTTCAGGAGTCGTTATCCTCCCTCCCACGCACATCAAAACATTTCTCTTTCCAGCTGGAGAACTGTAAGAACTAAAGCAACTGCTGTATATCATATAATGGTAACCAAGGCACTGTCTTTTAATTCTAGGATTTCTTAAGAATGCTGTAAACTATATAAGAACAAAAAAAAAAAAAAAAAAAAGAAGACAGCATAGATAGATAATTACAATGATATAATTTCAACCAGTGAGATTACCTTGCAAAAAAGTACCTTGGCATTATCACTACTGCCTATCCAATAACATTACATATCTCACCAGCTTCAGAAAACCGAAAGGAATTATATATATTGATATCATAGCAGAGATCAATTATCTTAATTACCTCTGCTAGCCACTTCAGGGATGCTTTGACTCACAAGCTGTACATTACATTAAATAGTTTCCTGCTTCCACCCAGAAAAGCTTCAGCTGGCCGAGGACCATCTTGTCTGGAAGAATCTTAATTCTGGTAGAAGATTTATGACCTACAATTCAAATCCTTTTCATTTCAAGCAGAAGCTACTATGTCTTCCTTCTGAACAGGATCCCTCCTGTCTCTCTTTGCCTCTTCTGCCTCCTCCAAAAGCCTGATAAATATTACTGTCCAGATCATAATTTAATTCTGCAGTCTTTGTGATCTTCCTCCTAGCACATTAAAGCTATTCCCCTTAACATCAAATGACAAGAATTCTTTGGAATTTGCTTCCCATTACTGTATTTATACAGGTATCGGGGCTCAAGGTCAGACTGCGTTTAAAAAGACAAGTGCTTTGATGAATTGCATCCATGCCACCAACATCAGCAGAGCTCAAATGTTAGTCGCTTCCTCCCCCAACAAGGCACCAGTGAGCACCACCAGGATGTTTGGATTCAACTACAATGTCTGGAGTTAACATGACCGTACAGACATACCTGTGCAGCTCTTGTTTGCTAACCCATCATAAGAACAGAATTGCAAATCCACTTTTTTTTTTTTAAAGATTAATATGGTACACACTTTTAAGACAGAATCAGATAGGACGAGATACGTGCAAGGAAGTGAGAAGAGAAGCAGAGAGGATGTGTGCATGTATGTTGAGAACCTTTATCAAAAAGACCAGAAAGATAAATGATCTTCAGAATATTTCTCACTTAGCAATAAGATGGTGAAAGCCTACAGGAAATATTTTACCAATATTGTTTCGAAGAATGCAACATCTGTAGAATAATGTCCCCTTCATACTAGCAAAATCAAACAAGCGTTTAATGAACATGACATCAGATGCACACACCCAGCATAATTCAGACATCCTCTGTGAAAAGTGTGGGCGGCCAGGTACAGATCAATCCAACAGATAACGCAGTGATCCATTCAAATGCTACAAATGTTTACCAAGCAACCAGCATATAAGATATTGCCACACAGCAAAAGTTCTAGGCTACGTCCCCAGCCAGCACAGTATCACACACAGAACTGCATCTAGCACAGCAGCCAGCTCTCATATGAAATAAGACAGAACTGCTACAACCTCGCAAAGGCAAAGTAATCAGTTAATTTAACAGTGCTCATACAAAAATCATTTTTATCCTTCACCTGCACCTCTAATGGTTTGTGTCTCCAATGGCAGAATGAAGAGTTAGGGTGCACGAGAAACAGCTTCTAGTTAAAAAGCACAGGTCTGCAGTGAATCACTGTTGAATCCAGTTCTGCAAATGCAGTTCTGTTGTTCGGTGGGTAACTGCACAGTATGGAATATCTTCTCAGCACATACTGGTCAAGGACGGGATGCAAATAAATACAGAATTAAGGAAACAGAAAACCTCATTTAATAAAAAAAGTGTTCCTTCTAGGGGAGCCTTTGTATGATTCTTCTACCTTGCTTCCAACAGATAATTTGATAGTGGGGTATGCTTTAAAAATTAAACTCTGGTTAAGTTTTTCTTTCTTTTTAATTAAAATTATACAGTTTAGAACACAATGAACAGGCCACTCACATCTCATTAAATCCACCCTCAAATATAACCGTGCAATCCACCCCAATTCCTCAGGTTTTTCTTGCCTCCACACTTTTAGGCACAAGTTAAATTCCAGTTCTCACTTCTGGGTGTCTATAAGCCTCTCACCAAAAGGGTGCATAAGACTGTTATCAAAAGAGTGTAAGTCCTCATCTTTACAGACCTTCTCTGTGCAGTTATCAAGACACTTTACAAAGGCAAGTGTGATTCATTACCTCCACGTGGTTGGTATAAAAAAAATAAGGCAGATTAAGTGATTTGTTTAACCTAACAGAACCAGGACTTCTGTGACACCTAATCTTGCTCCTACAGTTTAGAACCAAGGCAAATAATGATACAGAAACTCACAGATTCCCAGCTGAGCTTCTAACTAGGCCAGTGCCTTAATGTAATTTGGTCAGTTATCTAGGTAGGAGAAATTTCTATGGAAATGGCACTCGTAATATTGAACATGATTTCACATAGTTTTCAACATATGAACTGCAGTATACAGGTAATCTATGTCATGTTTACTAACTTTTTTTTTTTTAATACACAATTTCCGCAAGCTTGAGTGTGTGGGTGGTTTTTTGGGGCCAGGGCTGTGGAGGAGGTGATTTGGAGGCACTATATTCAGTGACATAATAAAATCATTAAAGGATCTGGACAATCTCCTTCCATATTTATTTTATTTCATTAATTAGTATTGCATAGATAATTT
This sequence comes from Thinocorus orbignyianus, assembly GCA_013400375.1. Taxonomy (NCBI): domain Eukaryota; kingdom Metazoa; phylum Chordata; class Aves; order Ciconiiformes; family Thinocoridae; genus Thinocorus; species Thinocorus orbignyianus. The sequence goes on from VXBW01000477.1 coordinate 129,306, forward strand.
AAGGGACCCATCTGTGTGCTCCTCTTTACAGAGAGCAGAGCACACCCAGAGTCCAACAGATTCCAGACGGAGAATCACACGAAAACATGTGGCAGCCTGAAATCCTCATCTAAGCCATGAGGCAGGCAGGACTGTTCTGCCCTAACACGTACAACCTGCTTGTACAAGGTGGTTCTGTGAATAGCCCTTCCACATCTACACTTCAACAACACTACACATACCTCTCCTGGAGCATCCATAGTTCATACTAAAGTGAGACACCATTCAAACATACTGTAGCATCACCAAGACAGACTTGGGCATACAGCCCTCAATAAAATGAATGTTCTCTGCTTGTTAAATTGGACACTGACAGATACTCACCTACGTTCACTTCATCCAGAAAATTGTTTTGTATATAGCATAAAATTCCCTGTTCAATTTAGAATTAGTTACAGACAATTCTTTATGTAAGTACTGGAAAGGCCAAAGACTTGGTGAAAACATAACATGCAATTCTATTTAGAAAAATACTTGTTATGAAGAAAACCTTAAGAAAGGAAAAAAGTGGGAGGTTATTAAGAGCAAGAAGGCATCCTTCACAAAAACTAAATGTATGTCCAAATGAAGATAAAGAAACACAAATACTTTAAAGTTGAACATATAAATACCAAATCATCAGTCTGCACTAAAATATTCAAGAAGCAACTTCTAAAAGGCATCAATAACTAAGAGTAAATTATTTTTCATCCTTTTTCATTTAAGGTTAAAATATCTGACACTGTACAGCTAATCAATTACCAGGTTTAAAAAAAAAATAATAAAAATCATACTCAAAGAAGCTATCACCATGGCATAAAAAAAAATGAGCGTATCGCTTGTGGGCACTGTCAAAGAGTTTGAAAGACACTCCCAAGCTAAAAATCTTCATGGGAGGCTGATGTGCCCATCTCAAATTGAAGTGTTAAAAGAAGTGGTTACTAAACATATAGATGAAATAGGCAGTAAAAAAAATAACTGGAAACGGACAGTAATCACTCTGTTTTGAAACAACTGAGGGGTGAAATAGCTGATCCAGTAGCTGTGGTGAATAACCTCTCAGCAGCTTTATTATCCAAAGACTCCAAAATCGCAAATGCTTCACAGGAGATACACAGATCTACAGACTGAAATATCTATGTCCATGCCATGCAACCTAGAAGAACCTTTAACAAAAATACAGAAGTAAGGGGCACCTGGGCAGCTTTAACAGGTTGGGACACTGCCAACAAAGATTTTGTAAAGGGAGGTTGTCTGTCACCTAGCTGTTGAAGTTCTTCAGAGGCAAAGTAAGGGAGATGTGGTCAATAATCAAAGTCCACTTTGATTTCTATCAGACATGAGAAAGGCGTGTAAAGCACGTCATCAAAGGTTCTTATAAAAAACTAAGCAGCGACAAGATTAATACACACAAAACACAGTTAAAAGCTGTAGTACAAGAGTAGAATAAAATTCTGTTTTTCACAGTGGAGGAAATTCAGTAGTAGAGTTGAACAAGGCTCTAGGAACAGTACATTCAACTTATTTGATAACAAGAAAAAAGAATGAACAGTAGGTCACAGCCTGCTGATGACACCTAATTTACTGAGGGCAATAAAGATGATGGCTTACTACACAGAATCATGAAAGGACCTTCCGAAACTTAGTCATCAAAGATTAAAATGTCAGGTGAAATCCGGCAGAATCAAATATAAATCCATGCAAGCAAATAAAACAAGCTTAATTTCACATCACAGTTAAAGACTTTGAGCTCACTGCAGCCCTTTGGGAACAGGACCTTAAGACTACAATAGACAGTTCTATTAAGATGTCAGGTCAACACCCAGAAACAGTCAAAAGCTATTCAACATTATTAGCAATTACAAAAGGAAGAAAAACCACAACAGAGAAGATCATTGTAACACTTCTTATGTCTGTGCTGGCCACAGTTTATACTGTGCAGTTTAGGTCTTCCAGTCTTCTCTGGTGTGAAAACATCTGAGCTGTAAGTTGTAGGATACGAGAAAATATACTGGGAAATCATCACTGTACACCTGCTCTACAGTTACTCATAGATGACACTTGACATGATGGGTGACGGGCCATATCTGACCTAGATGGAGCTGTGATCTGACCCAGTGTGCTTTTCTTAAGTACAGGCGATACCATGAAATGCACTGGAGAACAAACACACTTCCTATCTGTGATATAACCACAGATGTGCTTAGTTGGCATATATATTTCATCAGTTCGATCCGGGTTCTAAGAGGAAAGTAGGGTTCATTCTCTTTTTTAATTCATTATCTCCAGTAAAGGTCTTCCCAGTCCTGCTTGTCAACAGAACTTCAGGCTTTGCTGAATTTGCAAGGACATGGTGGGTGAAGAAATTAAACAAATTCACTGAAGAAAGAATTTTTAGGAACTTTCTCAGTTGTTTCCTTAACTAATGGCTTTCTAATGCCTCCAAGAAGACAATTACATATGTCTTGTCACTTAAACTCCAGTTCAGAAAACATAGGCAAAAAGCAGTTAAATTGGGTGAGAAAGTGCTAATATAAACAAATTCACCACACAATGTTGCTAGTGATACTGAATTTCAAAACCAGTAATTTATTTGGTGTTAGAGAATTCAAATCATTTCAGTATACCATCATTTACTATTCCACATTCACAGTGAAACAGCAAGACAACACAAACTTTGTAAGGAGTCTAATTATCTCTACTTAAAATGGATTATTTTGAGGAAGTTTAGAGCAATTTTCTGCCTCAAGACAAAAAAAGTTTTGCACTAAGTCATGCTGTGCAAGAAAGCAATGGTTGCTGATCTGTGTTGTTTGCAGACACAGCACGTCTGCTGTGATTTCTCAAAACTTACTTTTCAGCTTACAGATTAAGCAATACTGAGGCTTTGGTATTTTTGCCAGGCTCTTGGGCAACTGTTGGGTTCCCTTCTCATCTGTGAAGACCAATGATAACAGTTCCATGGCAGGTTACGTCTCGGATTCCAATGCAGCCTCTCTGTAATTAGCCAGGCCAAATTATAATCCCAATGGAAGCCACAGCTAATTAAATCCATATTATCTTTTAGCCGCAATGCAATAATCACCAAGTGGTTTTATACATATATTTCCATTATTTTCAAATCTATTTTTCCAGATTCTTCATAGCTAGATATTACAGTTTTTTAAACCCTAGAGTGTGATGGATTATAGAAAGTGAGTGTGTAGAGGTGCTGGGAAAAAACAACTTTACTAACACCTCAGAGGAAAACAACTGTTTCCTCTTTTTTGATGTTTTAGCAGTTCTGACATACAAAGGCCACAAAAGTATCTTGGGCATACAAAGGTCTGTTCCAAACGGATGCTAGCCTTAAGGCCAAGCTCCACATGGCACCTGGTGCACAGCCTCACAAGCTAAAGATACTTAAAACTTTAGAAAGCTCTCTCCACTCTTGATTCTGAATCTTAAGAAACTTCTTGAAGCTGTAATTTGTCACAGCTCTAGCTGTGAAATTCTGTCTATTACAGGAAAGAAAGAAAATCAAAAAGCAAAGCCTTTTTGTGCTGAAGGCAAAACTAGTTACTAACCTAAAATAAATGAAACTCGTGGTTGAATCTTCAATTCAACTTAATTAATAGCCAGGTTCTTCATCAGCACAATTGAGAAATGAGTTACAATTTGACAATGACAATTCGTTAATTTCAGTTTATAACAAAATGCAAATCTACTTCTTTGAAGTTGTTTTACAGTTGCTTATAAACTGCTTGTTTGATGCATTTGTGTAAACTGAAAACTTCCAGACTACTACTACTGTTACTTATTGAATCTATTATACTTTGTTATTTATTTTAGCAATCACAGTAGGTAATTTGAAAATCCAAAGTTAAGCTAGATACACAAGCACTATTCCTTCCTGACTACAGCTTTTGTTAAGTAGGAATAGCTTAATTTCTTTCAATAGGCCATAATGATATATATAGACAATTTATTGCTCTATACTTCTAGTTAGACAATGGTTACTCTTCTCATAAGCCTGATTAGTTCCCTCTGATTTAATCTTTGGTTTTCTCTCATGTCCCAGGTAACTCTTGACTTGGTCAAAAGGGGCAGGGGGGGACTTCTCTAGGAGCCTTTTGCTTTCATCATCCTAAACTGATATCAGAGAGAATTGAAACAAAGTTATTCGAGGTAATTCTCTTAGACAACATTTTGACAGTTTTCCTTTGGAAAGAATTTAGCAAATATCTATTACATCTACAAATCTACACATCAAAGTGCTAACAGATGAGGGATTTGTAGGCCAAAGGTAAAGCCATTACTTTCTAATATCACTTTCATTATGTTTCACATTGATAATGAAAAGTATCCCAGAACACCACCAATTCTCTGATTTTACATGGCACAGCACACTTGCAGATGTCTGACTAAGAATTCGCGACCATTGCAGGCCAACCAGTGCATATACATGCATTTTTCTCTGAATCAAAGGAGGAGTTCCAAGGTTCTTACCACTATGCTATTTCTCCTCCACAGCATTTTGTGCTGCTGAGCCTGACAAGGCCAACGAGGCTGATCCAGTTGTTCTTACAGAGCGCTAAAGAAACTGAACAGGGAGATTCAGAGGTTGCGACCAAAGAAGCCTTATAAAATGATTTCCATTTCTTTCTGCCTAAAAGCATCTCTCGTGGTTGCTGCTGTGTTTCACAACATTTCCTAGCACAAGCACCTTTACTCAGTATTGTGTGTAGCACTGTCTCAATAATTCCCTTCCACGTCAGCAGCGAGGCCAGCTCAGCTGCACAGGGTCACAGTGATCTAGAGGGCCACTGCAGCACAACTCTGATACAAGACCTCAAGTGCCCCATTTCTAGGGGCTTGCGCAGTGGATCTTCGCGGAGGGCCCACTGGCCCTACCCAGTGTACAAAGACATCTCCACAAGAGCACAGGCTGGTCCATGTGGTCAAAAATTCAGAATACTCATTCTCTCAGGTCCTGCCATTTAACATAAAAGGCAAAATTGTTTCAGACAGAGAAGGTAGAAATCAGGTTTCCCCTTCTTTCCCACATGCACACAAAGAGAACCAAGAGTATCCTATCACATCACTGCACCATCTCAAAAGAAAGCGTGACTAACTCATCAGACCCCTTTCTATCAAATTGCATTAAATAAAATTGTGAGAATACATAATGGATTAGGCCCTTTCAGGATTGAGACAACCAGACGTGTCATTTCTGAGTCATTAGTAGGATTATTACACTGACAAAAAGTAGTACTGGACTTGCATGGAAACAATTTATAGGTATCTCTGGGCAAGAAGAAAGCTGGGCAAAGGAGTTTCTTACTAGTATTTTCACACTTTGGAATTTAGGCATCTCAGTGCCATCTAATTCCTACATTACGTGCCCATGTGGTTTATTAGGTTCACCTCTAGACTTGTTTGAACAGTCCATCAGGTTAGCATTAAGAGCAACAACAGTGCTTTGAAAACAAACTATAGAACACAATTCTATCTCCTCACTGATTTAATTTTCAGAATGAAGAGGAGTTCCGAGATACAGCTGGAAGTCCAGGTATCTCCAAGGTCAGAGGACAGCTAAGAGAGAACTTAATATCATCAGGAAAGTAACAAACTTTCTAGTGCCCCTTGTACAGTATTACCTTACTTACTTGCCCTACCTGAAAAACTTTTGTTACTCCTCTGTAAATCCATATGTGCCTTGCTGGAATGGAGACTTATGTATTTTTGAGCACTATTGAGAATGCCAAAAAACAAATCTGAGTTTAGGAAGGAACAAAAAATTTTAGGGTTTCAGTAATTACACAAACTGTAAATCTCAGCTGTGGCAGCAACAACTGCACTGCTGTATGAGCCAAGGTTCAGAAAGTGGAAGTTCCTCTTCTTGAGACATATCCTCTCTCAAAACTGTCTCCTAATGTAGAATATCTACACCACAAGGAGCTTCAGCAATCTAGTAGTTTGTCTGCCAGATGTGTACATATGACAGCAAAATCTGACACATACAGCTACAAAGAGTAACACATCACCAATTTACAGCTGACTACAAACAACGCATCCCATGAAATCATTCACCCCTGTGGCAGCCGCACCCAGTCCTGTTCAAGGAGACACCTTCAACGTCTCATTAGGTATATGTCACAGCGTAACAAGGGAGGGCCTGGAAGAAACTCTTGTCAGGGTAACCCATATAGTTCAAGTTTAATTTGTGAGATGAGACAAGCCTTTTACACGTCAACACCAGAGGTTTTACAAACAATGGCAATTTTAACATAGTGAATGCATCACCTGTGACACACAAAGGATTTTACAACCCATCCTCAACTTCGATCTAACAGTTCCTACCTCAAAGCAACACCAGGTTCTCTACAATGCCTGTAGTTCAGTTTGCTGAACTTCTTACGCGTAGTTATTTGATCTTTTTCAGAAAATGTGTTAAGTGGATGTTAACTCCTCTCTCAACTTGTCCTTTGTCTGCTCCTAGGCAGACTGGAAGAGCACGCGGCAATAGCAACACTGAAAAGTTCTATTCCAACTCCCCTATTCGCACTAGAGTTAGTTCCCACAGCTGCCAACGTGCATCTTGAGAAAGGTCCCATGTAGTAGATTGACTATCAAGATCCCAACTTTAAAGCTTTTTCATTTTTGCAGGTGGAGCAAGAATGCCTGAAGATGACTGCAGTTGGAAGACTGATTTTCTGCAGAATTCACCAAAGCCCTTGCAGTCAAAATGAATACACATTGAGGTAGTAGCAGACATCTGCATCTTCACGGTCTCCCTTTTACTATTTGCAAATTATCTAAGGTACAACTATTTTAAAACAATGTATTCCTACCTATCTATTATTGGATGTATCATATATTTAACTTCAGATAGCAGCACGGGCATTGGTATTTTTAAACAGGCATAGACACATGTGCATTCTTTATACAAGCATTGGTTCTATACAAATACTGCCACTTCACTCAATAAGAAATCAAACTTATTCGAAACCAGAGCAAGATTTCTTTGCAAATCAGGGAAGAAATTGTATGTTCCACAGAGTCCCTCATCGAGCCCAATTTATTTAAACAGACCCATCATCCTTCTCCACTTCCACTCCTGAAAGTAACCAAAGTTAACAAAGGCCTTTGATCTAGTGACTGATGTCTGGAGCCAGAGATGATATGCAAGCAGTATACAAGCAGAAATAAGTGAATACTAAGCACAAAAACACCTCCTGCTCGCTCTTTCCCAATTAACAACAACCACAAATATATGTTCCCAATTACAGCAAATTTCCCCTTGACAGTAGACATTTCTATACTGCAGTCAAGCTGTAGGTTCCCCAACCGGCTTCAAAGTAGTTGGGCTCACACAGAAGTAACAGTGATCCTGCAATAAAATACACAGAAGAAACTGGAAAAATACTGGAGGGTTAGGGCGTTAACCCATCAGCAGAGGATTAAACAGGATGACCAAGATAGTTGCTGCCCCCAGGTGACAGCCCCACCCCTGTTGAAGGTGCCTTGTGCCTTCTGACAGTGCCAGTGAATGGCATAGAAATCTATTTGTAGACCAACCCAATTTATAGTCTAACACATTAAGGTAAACAAGGAGCACAGATTTGCATACCATTCTGCCATCGGTGGTGGCAGGAAGGATGTGACAAGGGCACAAGAAATAGCACCTGAACTACCATCTCACTTAATCCATTATTAAACACGCATGAAGACCGTGTGACCATGATGACATAAAATTCACCACTCCTACCAAACTTAGTAGTGGTGCCCAAACTCCAGGCATCCCCACAGCTTGTATTCTCTTACTCTCCAATATGACTGCAATTGCTTGCTCCAAATATGCCAGCAAACCAGTTTAATAGGGCAATACTCAGCAACAGCCAATTTTGAGTCAATAGTGAATCTGCAGACACCATCACTGAAAGAAAATGACACACAATCATCACAGGGACACTTGTAAGATACATCCCTAAAAACAGAGTTACAATACATCATCAACTTATTTTGCTAATGGCTTTGTACCTAAACTACAATAAAAATGTCAATTCCAAAAGGATGTGGTGTTTATTAACATGATTTCTCTAGCCCAGGGCAAACCCAATCAAATTATAATTGTCACAAACTACAGGAACAAAATCTGGACTGCTGCTTCTACACTGGGAGACAGCTTGCACAGACATCAAAGCTTGATAACAAGTGCTGTTCTTCAACATAGATAAATGCTGCTATCTGCTAGTCACGTATCATCTAATAGTGGCAAAAGTAATATCTTGTCTTCTCCTCCTTTCATTCAAATTCTTGGCCGATGAGCAGAATTCCTTACCCCCGGATATCATTCTGCCATTGCTGAGTTGTACTGGAGAAACTGTACCTACTTCAGAACAGAACTTAATGTCCTGCAAAGGGGTGTTCTGGTAAAGATGGTGTACCAGGGCCTATCAAAATGAGTTCTGTTGCTGATTCAGATACAGAGTTCAGAGATGCCACACAAATTACTGGAGGAGGGCACTGTGGTCTAAATGGGAGAGAAGACAACAGAGAGTTGGGAGACCAAACTCCAAAGCCCAACTCTGCCACTCTCTCATTCCTATAATCTCTTATTACTCAGATTACAGTGCATTGTGGATAAAGCTAACCTGAGGAGATCCCAGAATTGGCACATAACTCTTGTGTAACTCTTGAGCAGGTCACCTAAATTTCCAGACATTGGTATCTCATTTCCATGGGAAGATGTCTGAGTAAAACTGGTTATGCTCTCTTGCAATTAGATGGTGTTCTTTAACGAACCCTTAACAAATAAACAAGGTTAACGCGCTGAATTCCTTGAGTTGTGATCCCTTGAAATAGAATTCTTCTTCCACACTGCTAAGCATCTTACTACTACATCTATAAGACAGGGAGGGGCCTTTGGTACAAGTAAAGACAAGTCATTTGACAGTTCTGCAAATACTTTAATGTCCACAGCACATTAGGCACACCAGCTTCCTGACACTGCTTCCAAAAGAGATAAAACAGTAAGTGTGGTGAGGCTACCGCAGGCAGAAGCTTTAGGCAAACAGACCTAGCAAGCAGCAGCAGACTTAGCAGATCACCTGGTCATGCACTACTAATACAATTTCATCAACCACCAAAGGCGGAAAACAAGATGGAAGGAGAAAGATGTTTGGTTTTCATTTTGTTTGCAGAAAGAAGAGAAAAGGACTTCTGATTATCTTGCTGTCATGAACAAGCATATAGAGTTCATGCCTCAGCTTGGTATCTGGGTCTTGCCCTATCCATACAATGCCCTCAAAACTCCTAGACTGTCTTGTACTGCTGCTACCACCACCTACCACAACAGCAGAGGTTCTGCTAGTGATGACAGCAGCAGCTCCTGACTTTCTGTTGAATTAAGATTTCCTGAAAACAGGAAAAGCACATTTCCAGCTTCATCCCTCAGTTGGACTGGACAAAGACTGTGGGATGTCTGATCCCAGCTCTCTGATCCTCAAGCTACTGCCAGGCTTCTGCACTGAATTTGAAATCAGGGTATTTGTCTTCCCCACAACAAGTTTCAAATAAAGTGTCAAGAAATTCAATAAAGTCTTCCACTATTGAAGATCTATAGCCTGTCATCTCCCTGTAAAATGACATGTGGGTCCTCATCAACCAAGTGCTTCAGGCACTATTTAAATTTGCAACACCATGAGCCCCCAGAGTGGTAAACAAATTGTACAGCTTTGGACATAGTACCTCAAGCAGGAGGAGAACCAGCTGCAGAAGGTCAAGAAAAGATGAGTAGGTCCAAGAAGCAGGACTCCCAAAGGAAGACTAAACTAGCAAGGATTTCTGAACCAAAAAAAAGAAGTATGGGTTTTCTCAGATACATTAAAGACTACTTTAAGAAGGAACACAATAGGTCTGTTCTCCCTGCCTATGAGGACAAGAGAAGCAACAGGCTGAAGTGCAGCAAGGCATGTGGACACTTGTAATACTGCCTAATAGTAAAATAAGGAATGACAAGGAATAGACCAGATAAGGAGGTTGTGCAGTCCCCATTATTTAAGGCACTTAAGACTATGTTAAGCAGATATCCAACATAAATACCAGTGATCCCACTCTAGATCAAAGGAAAGAATAAATGATGATTCAGATCAGAATATGATCTCTGGAGGACTCTTCTAATACTCTTCTACATGACACTTTGGGAAATGAGTGTAAGTGCGTCCAAACAGACTGCTAATGCAAGGTGTATATCTACATGATTCATCTAGCAAAGCTTGCCTAGTCTTCCCAGAAAACCTCCTACTTAGCCTGTCATGGAACCCTAGACCCATATACCTGCAGTTCCAAAAACACCCTTCCCAACCCATCCATCTCCTACAGACCCACAAAATTCTTGGCTCAAAGTTCGTAAGTGATGCAATGATGATTGATTCTCAATAAGAGATGCACAGGGTGAAAGATCAAGTAAGTAAACCTGGAGCTAAGCACCCAAAAATGACAAAAGCAGACATCAGACAGATTATGTAGCATGTACAAACCAGAGCCAGTAACTCAGCAGTTGCAAAACCAGCAGTGTTGGGTCATGAAGCATCAACCACAGGCTGAATATCACTCAAAAATGCCCCACAGACCATCAACAGAACATGACTTCAGAACCTGCAGAACACAACAGTGGTGTTCCCAAGAAGGAAACGTTTTTCAGAGTCTTGGATTCATCTTTGCCATTTAGAATGCTTTGATCTTTTTTCCATTCACACCACAGAGTGTTTTGATTCTTAATAGCAGCGACCAAAATTTTACCTAAAAACAAACTAATCACACTCCTGTGCTAAGAAATATCATAGAATTTGGAGAACTGCCTCTGACATTGCTCAAACAAATGGCAAGTAGCTTCTCCATATCTTATTTTATTTATCTGGATCTTCTAAAAACAAAGTTATATTTACCATTTTCCAAAAGACTAATATAATAACAAACGCTATACCCATCCCCACAGGAGTCTTCTTCAGGCCTCCTTAGGTGTGGTACATCTTGAAGTGTAAAATATACAAATTTAAGAGAAAAACTCTCCAGAGTGGTCTACAAAACCAGGAAAACCTACATCAAGTGCAGTGGTGGATGCTGATGCTGACCCATTTCTGAGATAACAAAAAAATATTACTCATTTCTATTGCTAAAGTATCCTATTCCTTTGACCATTGAAAACAGAGTAAAACAAGTGCACTGACTCAATGACAAATGCTCGTTTCATAATTAGGGTGGAGCATGCAAGCAACTATAAAGGTTGTCCCAATCTGTGACTCTCACTTCTGCTGGATACATTTGAAAGCTCTGGATTATCAGTGAGGTAAGCACAACCCAAACATATTGGGCATTTCAAATCTTTGAACCTAACTTAGATATATTTTTTCTTGGAAGAGTTGATCCGGTTTTACAGGAAGAAAAAAAAAAAGAAACCTACCACCACCTCTCTTTTCATCTAGGTTAAGTAGTAATAATTTCAAATGGTTAGTAAATGAATGAACAGGGTGTCAGATGTATTTAAAAATTCTGATGCACAGAATTGTTGTTGTCTACTTTGTTTGCAGTTATTCTTCAAGACAACATCTGAAAAACATGGAACACTTACTCAATGACAACCTTCTGAAGTATTTTACCCAGTATGCTTTAATGGAGGGTAACACCAGTGCACTGTCCATCGGTGGGCTGAAAAATCTACTTCAGAACCAATTTGCACAGTATCTGAAGGTAAGTTTTACTCATTATTGTCACTGTGTTTCCTATGAAACAATAGCAAAAGGAAATACAGGCAGTGATGTTGCAAGGCAGATTACTGTGCCCAAAAGTTTTCACCGACTCCATAAATAATCCTTAAATAAGGGTTGGCTTATAAAGCTTCATTCATATGAACGAACAGTAGCTCCAAACAGATATGAGTAGGGAGTTTGTAACAAGGCCCTGTGCAAAAATGTAATAAGCTGTTTTGTTTGAGTTTTGTATGTAAGCCAAACCTCACCTAGAATATTGCATCCAAGTCTAACAAAGTATTTTTTGTTTCCGTCTAAATAATAAATCTTGACTCTACAAAATATATATAGAAAAATCTATAAAGCAAGTAAATTAGTAGGATAAATTTAAAAGTAAGAGATATGAGCCAGCTTCTCTCTATATTAAGTTACCACCACCACAAAATAAAAGGTTTGCTATTCCAGACAGATGCCAAGTAAAGAAAAGAGCTGCCACCAAGCTAGAGAGAAAAATATCCATTTGCTGTAGCTGGAAAAAAAAAATATCTAGATTCAGATTTCATAACAACTCTCTGCCAATTTTTTTCTGAACTGGGTTAGGGCCCAATTTAGATTCTTTTGCTAAACGAATCCTGAAATACTGTGTTTTGGATAGCTGACAAAAGTAATTTCTGCTAATGGTCTGAAAGAAGTTGCAACTTCAAAAATCCAGTATTTTGAGAACTACAGTAATCCAATTTAGTTGTTTCATTAACATGAAGTGGCTAACTAAAAAAAAAAAATCAAAAACTTAATAGAACACAAAGACTTTTTTCACTTAAAAACTGTCAGAAATTATTTGCCAAAAATACATGGAAAATGTGACGAAAAATTCAGAAATTTCATACTTTTTATATTAGCTGGAGACAATTTGGCACCATAACCCTTTTCCCAGATATGTGGAAATGGAAGTGTTCAGGAAAAGCAATATTGATGTTTTCTGTCTGGATATTAAACATTTTCAAGTATCTAACTCTGTTTGCAAAACTATACGACACCATAATAAATCAACATAAAAGCAGGACAGGACATTACAAAACATGCATCGACATAAAATCTGAAGAAAGAAAAAAATTTTAAAACGTAACTTATAAATCAGCAGTGTTTTTATGCTATTTAACTAGCCTGATCAGAGTACTCACTGCATCAGAATGTTACATGTACTCCTACCAGACATGATAAATAAAAGGAGCTACTTATCTAAACTAGATTTAATACATTAGCAAGAAATTTTCAACAGTATTCCCAGTAAAGAGAGAAAAAGCTGAGGGAAAGAGACACTCGGGTCCTGGTCAAAAGCCTAACAAAAACAGCTACATGTTTTCAAATAGCGTATGCAGGGCCCAAATTAATATCTAATAAAGCAGTAGGTGGTACGCTTATTAATTTTTATCGGTGACTGTGTACAGGCTGTAGCTATTCCATCTGCTCCGTTTCCGAAATTACAAATTTACCCACAATGCTGAAGTAACCTGTCTGAGTAATACTTGATACTTCTCAAATGGTTATCGTATCTTGGTTAACATTTTTGGCAGGCAATAGCAGGCATTGTATTTCTAGTTCAACCAGTAAAACCAGTAAACACAATAACATCAGTAACATCTTCAAGTAACACTGCTACTGACTGCATCACTTTCTGGCAATATTCCTCGTAGGAAAATAGTCATGGCAACCTATTTATTTCTTTTCTTTTTTTCTTTTTTAATTGTTTTCCTATAAAAACAGGATTCACTCTCACTTGACAGCATAATTAAATCGTTGGACAAAAATAATGATGGAAGTGTCAGCTTTGATGAGTTTGTGATGGTTGTAAAAAAGTTAACTGGTACAGGACAGTAAGACACCTGCAAGAATGAGTATCACTGCTTTGAAAGAGAAGAGCCTGGCGTTCCTGTACATTACACATACACTTAAAACCACAGATTTGTTATGAATTTTAAACATATAGAATAAACATTTGACATAAAGTATATGTTGTACTGTGTTTCCTGCACATTTGCTAGTCACACTTTCCAGGCAAGCTGCCTCACAATTAGTTCAAAACTACCTGCTTCTGTTTCATGCTACGTTTGAGAGTGTCATTTAACAAACCCTGTTTTACCTGAGCTGTTATTTTGACTTCTAGAGCAATTCAAACCAAATGATTTCTAAAATACACAAAAGTAAAGATGTATCATTCCACCTGAGGAGTATCCCCTAGTGTATACTGTCCGATACTCCTCCCAGTTCCATTTCATCATTCACGTAAGTCAACACCTCCATACAGGAAAAAGTTCAATTTTTTTAAACATACTTATTTTCAATAACAACATACAACTGTTGTTTCAATAACAACAACGTATGACTGTAACATTACGTGTTCACTTTAAATTACATTTACATAAGTACGTGCTTTTTTTGTTATGACTTTTGTAAGTGGGAATACCTAAGCAAACATAGGAACTGCACAATTGCCATTGCAATTAAAACATTCATTACATTTATCTGGTGCAGTTTTAACCTTTTCATTGCACAATTCCATGCGACATATGTATTTTCCCACATGTAATTCATAGGCATTACTACTTACTTTAAGGGGAAATTAGTGAAAAAGAAATGAGAAGAATGGAAATTCTGAAAAAAAAAAGCAATTCAGTGGATTAGGTACTAACCCTAGTAGAGACCTTTGGAATTTTGGACTGAATTTTAACACCAACATCATCCATTATCCTGGCAAAAGAGTTATATCTCAGAGTTACTTAAAGACTCAACTTAATTGCTAAGCTTATCAAGCGCATTCAAGATCCCACAGTACAGTGATTCCTACCCCTGAATTTCCCCTCCATGAAATGAGGAATAAAGAACTCCGCATCAGTGATGCATTAATAGAAGCCTCAAAAATTATGACATTTAAACATGATTTGAATGTTCTAACAGGCTCCTGGGCCATTCTTTTACACAAACCCTTCAGTCATTAAAAAGTGTTATGCCTCTTAGAAGAAAATAAAATTATAATATTTACTTTTTCCTGGTTTAGGAAAAAAAAATATTCTAAATTTTCAATATGTTTTGATTTCAAAACTAAATACACTCCACATGTATTTGCTTACTAAGCTACATTAGCTATTTTACACACATAAGTAAAACCACAAGATTTGAAGAGATGCTTTTGCATAAGTGGGACATACATTCCTTTTCACCTCTTAGACAACCTTTTTAATTCAATCAGGTTACTGACATCCTGAATAGGAAAAGCAGGCATAAAGAAACAAACATGTTATAAGACTGTCACCTACTGGCAAGATCTATTTCTGCACAATTTTTAGCCAGTGCAATATCTAAAGTTTCATGATCCTACACAAGATGCAACAAGTCATAAAAAACAATGGTCACAATTAAAAGTAGCTTTTTAAAATTACAATAAACCCCCAAAGAAAGTGTATTAAAATTGTTTTTGGAAAGAGTTGTCTGTTTTTCTAGAACAGTATTAGATACAGTCTCAATAAAGTTGACAGAGAACACAATTAAAAGGCTCATCCAAAGAAAAACAAATCCAAGCTTAACAATAGAGGAAGACTAGGGAAGTGGAGCAAAACAAGTAACTCTTTTGCCACCCAATGAATCCAGCTCATTAGCAGTTTACAGATGATACAGTTTCCCTTTACAGGAGTCATTTTCAACAGCAAACTCATACTAAGCACTGCTCTTAAGTAAATGCATTACTTTTCTGAACAGCTATCTTCCTGAAAAGAACAATAACAATTTACTTATTATTATTACCCAAAAGGCTAGAAAGTAAAGCAGAAAGCTTAAGAAGCTATAACGGAAACATGACCTGCAAATAATCAACTAAGATGAGATGAAGAACTTAAAAGACTGTGGTCAGTGTTCATGTATCTTCCACACTTTCCCTACTGAAATCAAACCTGCGCTACAGAAGAATTGAAGCCAAAACCTTAAGGTGGTATTTTGACAGTGTAAATGGTATGGTCTGGTGAACACAGATAACTGCCATAATAGAGGCCTCTTTTTTTTTTTAATTTAAGCCTAAATGAAAATATCTAATAGCAACTTCAAATCTCTCAAAACAGTTTATAAATCACAGCTTATTAATATTTTCAAATTCTAGGTCTCATTTTCTTTAAGTTTTCAACACAGTGATATTCAGCTTTAGGAATATTTTCTTCCCCTACAGTATTTTCAAAACACAATTTAGGTTGTTTCACATCATTAAGTTCCATTTTTGATATGAAGAGACTACTATTTTTTCCAAAGTATTTGAAATCTTAACTCTACGATACTTGCAGTCATTTACGTGCCAATATAATTGATACCAATATTCCCCCAAACAAGCAATACAGGGTTATACAGGGTTTTCCTCCTATATATAAAATCACTCCTGTGTGCTTTTGCAGAACCCGGGTTCAGCAACAACACTGTAACGACAGTCAGCAGAAACAGGTGAACAGCTAAGAATGAAAGAGAGCTGCAAGTTTTATGGTTGCCCCTGAGCTCCTCTGCCAAACTACACACTTGAACTTCTGTCTTTTCCTTTTTCTTAAAAAGGAAAGGAAATGGAACTACTCCTTCACCAGTTCCTTTCTTTTCCCTCTTCAATTTCCAAAGGAGCAGGAACCGAAAGAAACGTACACTTTGGTCCTCAGTTAGCACTCAGTAGAACCACACAGTGGCATCACAAGATATTATCAGTGCTGATATGGTGTTTCCAATTAACTTTCCTGGACAATGAAACATCTACATCAGATAGTTCACAAGCTTCACCAATCTGCCTCTCTTCCTATCATTTTTATTGATTTGTAATTACAGAGAATATCTAAACCATATCTAAACATGGACTCTGCTACGGCAGATTATTTAGCAGTTATAATTATTGATAGCGCAAATTTCTCCCTTGGAATGATTTACATCTGTTTCTCACACAGAATTGAGATGTCAAAGATCAGATTAAGATGCTGAAATATGACTGGTAATAACCTATTTCAGAACCTTAACGTAGCTCAGAACAAAAGAACATCCATTATATGTACTGTAAGCACACTGCTTCAATTGTAAACACTGTATTAATCTCCTATGACACATAAACTCCATTATTTTCTTAATTTTATGCCCATATATTTTTCTCTTTAACATATATACCTTACTTGCCCTTGAATGCAAACTGCAAATCAGCCTGTTAATTATTTGTGGAATAAAATTTTGTCTTAGATATATTATACTAATGCACACTACAATTTCTGTAATAGAAGAAACTGCTGGTAGGGCTGCAGCAGACAAACATCCACGATCCTGACCAGTTAAGCGTGGAGCTCTGCAATGGAGCCAGCTACTGTGAACAACCCTTAGAACAATGGTAGAGGAAGGTGATTCTGCCTCTCTACTCCACCCTGGTGAGACCCCCACCTGGAGGACTGCATCCAGCTCTGAGGCCCTCAATATAAGAAGAACATGGACCTGCTGGTGAAAATTCAGAGGAGGGCCATGAAGATTATGAGAGGGCCAGAGCATCTCTCCAACGAGGACATGTGGAGGGAGTTGGGGTGGTTCCACCTTGAGAAGAGAAGGCTCTGGGGAGACCTTATAGCAGCCTTCCAGTATCTAGATGGGGCCTACAGGAGAGATGGGGAGGGACTCTTTATCAGGGAGTACAGCATAGGGACGAGAGGTAATCGCTTAAAACTGGAAGAGAGTAGATTTAGATACTAGGAAGAAAATCTTTAGCGTGAGGGTGGTGAGACACTGGAACAGGATGTCCAGAGAAGTTGTGGATAGAAGAGTTCAAGACCAGCCTGGATG
Organism: Thinocorus orbignyianus; assembly: GCA_013400375.1. Taxonomy (NCBI): domain Eukaryota; kingdom Metazoa; phylum Chordata; class Aves; order Ciconiiformes; family Thinocoridae; genus Thinocorus; species Thinocorus orbignyianus. The sequence continues at coordinate 146,888 of VXBW01000477.1, forward strand.
AGGATTTGAGCAACCTGCTCTAGTGGAAGATGTTCCTGGCCATGGCACGGGGGTTGGAACTCGATGATCTTTACGGTCACTTCCAACCCAAATCATTCTATGAAACTGGCAGTTCCAAAGGGACACTCACCCTTCTCCTGATGGCCTGACTGCATCCTCAAAAGGTACCTGAGGTGACTAGCTAAAACGCAGTTAGGAGAAGTTAAATAAAACTTGCACTAAAAAGCCTTAGAAACAAAGATGCCCCGGAATCAGTCTTCTATATTATACCTCTTGTTTCCCAAAAAATCTTACAGTAAACTTTCAACATCCTCCACATTTTACAACATATTGCTATTATGAAATTGATGCCTCCAGAGAAAGAATATGTCTTCACATACATTCAATTTCTGACTCAGAAGCCTTGGTAAGAATTCTTGCCATGGTAAGAACTCTTACCATGGCAAATCCACAAATTTAATGCCAAATGCAAAGTTTACCTTTGTTCACCTGAGGACATTTCTAAATGCCATCAAGTTTTAGCAGTAAATCTCACAATGAAACTGTGAAGGTGCCTAACTTACCTTCAGAAGTTCAGACTAGATTATCTCTCACATGCATATAAACAACCTAGACAGATTGTTTTATTTTGAGGTCAAACACTTTACAAACCTCCTATTTGCATGTTTTAGACTAAGCAAACATGGAAAAAATATATTTTACTTACAAATTCCAATAAAACTCTTTTGAAGGAAACTGATGCAGAAACAGTATATCACTATTTATGAGCAGCCCACAGTTTATCACTAGAACAGATGTACACATCTTACAACATCTCACGTGTAGTTTTCTGTTCTTTTTCACTTTCTTAAAAATCTTCTCTTATTGATCATTTTTAAGTTTTACTATTATGCCAATGTGATACCATACTCTCCCAAACTAGGAGATACCTGGAAGAACTCCACACTAAAATTATACCACTGGTATATAATACCTGTCATACCTACAATATCAAAGTTTTTCTCAAAAGGAATACTATGAGATGCATAGGAAAGAATGAGTGTAGTGGCTAATTATACTATTTATAGAAAGGAAAGACAAGAATTTTTCAACTACTTACCATGTAATCCTTATCTTTTTATATAAATTTCTATTTTTATAATAGCTTTGTGCTACACCTTCTAGCTTCCATTTATATTTTATTCTCCAGTAAAGCCAACCTCATCATTCCTGTCTATTCCTAGAATCAATCTACAACAATGGAAACTACTAGAAAAGTTACAAAAATAAAGCTAAGGCAAATTACAGAAGTAAGCAGGTGAAGACTATTAAAAGAAAACTCCTCTTTAAACAACATCAGTAGGGACCACAGACACCTGTTCAGCTCTCCTACCATGTAAAAATATCTAGAGACCTTAACTTACACAGTAATTTTAACAAAAGATTTATATTATCACAAAACATATGTGGGGGAAAAAAATCAGTACTTACAACAGGGTTTTTTGTATCTGGGTCAAATTCTGTAGAATTTGCATCTGAAACAGGAGTTCAAAACAAACACAGTATATTTCCATTGCTCTACCTGCATGATAAACTCATCATAACAGTTCCAAGACATTTTAGGGCTGATCTGCATTTAAGTTACAATCTTGTACGTTGAAATAGATACTGCACTATTTTTGAAGCAATCAGAGGAAGCATTTGACCTCAGCCACACACACTCCCTTTCCTACCTCCAAAAACTTTTTCCTTTCCAATCTCAGTGGTAGAAATTAATTGGTGAGCTAAATCTCTTCTTACTACTGCTGCAATGGCTGTGGTTTGGCTACTACAACTAGTAGAAAGCAAGTGAGAAAATTGCTTCTCACTTTCTACTCCTCACCACGTGCACGCTCCAGAAAGAGACTACAGAGGTAAACTGCTTTCTCCTACGCTCCTTAGATTAAGAAGCAAGTTTCAAGTAATCTGCATAATAAGAATTCCTACTCCCTTGTACAGAAAGGTAGCCCAGGGTGCTTTGCTGAAAAGGATCATGTAGCAAGAGCTAAGTACCTAATGATCATAGGGTCTATACAACAGTTCTAATAACAGATACACATTTGACATACAGAATAAAATGTCTTCCAAGCAAATCATACTCACACCAGCATACTGAACTCACCTTTCCAATTCAAACAGTTTCTTGCAAATTCCACAACTGCTAATTGCATTCCCAGGCAAACTCCTAGAAGAGTAAACAAAACCCCCACAACTTAACAGGACAAAGAGCAGAACTGACAAAGTATTTGCTGTTCTGTTTTACACTTGACTGCTTAGAAATCTTGGTATCCAGTGTACATACACAGACTTACCCAAAACGTAAACCAAAGATGGTTACTCAGGGTAAAACTCACTCTACAAACATGGCACCATGTAAATACATGTGACACAATTATGCGCTTTTAAGCCATTTTTTTCCTCCTATCTATTTTATCAATAAAAAAGTAAAGACAAACAGAAACTGAAAGCCTGTGTATATCCAGATTCAAATTTTGTTTTCGGCAACTAGTCACAGCAGTCACTTACAAAACTGTAAGAAATGTTGAGTAGGAACCAAAGCTTCAGAGGCACTAACACAAACAGCACTTAGCTGATAGGCCAGATGAATTTGCCATAATAAAATATAATAAGTAAATATACCAGTAATTTAACAAAAGTTATTCAAAAATAGTTAAGTGTGTCCAAAGACACCCGTGTTCCCTTCACATTGATTAACATCTGTAATGATGTTAATTTAATTAAAATGTTAAGCAAAGGCTCTCCACATAGAACGTGAATACAGCAAATAAAACCCCTGGAGTAGGAATGATCTTTTTCTTCCTTCCTTGTATAGCAGATGTAGCACATGACCATGACCCCAGGCATTATTTACAAGGCAAATATTCACAACAGCACACAGACTGCCCTAAGACTCCTTCCCTAGTGTGCACTGGTTGTGCACAATCAAGTCAATTAGCTTGCTATACACCTTCAAACCACAAATTTCTGACTCTAATGATCTTACCAAGAAAAGGTTTTTTCTTTGTCCTTGCCCAGGAGATAGCTCGGAGCTTGCCTTCTGTTCCCCTAATTCCAAACCCTCCTGGGACCAGAATGCCACTGTAATGACAGCCATAGATAAAGCAACCAGCATGTAAAATCAAGCCAGCAAAGTCCATCCAAATTGAAGAAAGACATTTTAGGTTGTAACAAAACAAGCACAGTGCATAAAAGGCATGTTTTGCATGACCATTCAGAATATACAGAATATAACGGCATTAAATTTGGAGATTTGTCTCATCTACCCACCCCAATTGTCATCTAACCAATCTCATGCTTCACAGTGAAATTCCTACTGTTTAAATACTTACTGCTTAAATAAACTCGCTACATATTCACTACTCTAGGATCTTAACACAAAAACTTCATGTCTAGTAAGTAATATTGAAGAAATGAATGCATTTTGACAACAAACAACATCCCTTCACAAATACAAACCAAAATATCAGCAATTATTCTTAACAGAGACGTTTGCTGAGTGTCACCAGCATTTATTAAGCTTTTAACTAACTACCTTTCACTACGTTGCATGCTTACAAAGAAAAATCTTTGACAACTGACCTGTGTTGTAACGAAAGTCTAGCTACTAAAAAAAGCCAAACAACCGCAACTTGTCTAAAGAGATTAAAGCAGAGTCTGAGGATACAGTTTGATCCTATCACTTGGTATGTCTGAAGCTTGTCACCAACCATGCACATCTATCCCTTTACATAAGTAACAGAAGTCTGGATGCGCTATGAAATGATTTACCGAAGTATTTTTCATCACATGAAATAAATACCATAGGCTGTATTTGGGATAAAGAGTGCACAATACCACTTACTCTGCTTTGCACAGTTTCTGCCATGCCTGGTGATATTTCACTGAGTTCTCCATTTCTGTAGCATGTTCAAGTTCTGTTGAATCTATATACTAATAAAAAAAACATGCAATAAAATAGTCATTTCTTCCACAGAAAGAACAGCATATACTGCATAGCCAACTTTCTAATAGCATTAAGACAAATCTATTAGAGTTTCAAGTGAATTTCCAAATAAACCCATAAAAACTTCACTGAAGACCCAGTATTTGTTCTGAAACCCCAGTATTTGCCCTAGTTGCAGTAATCCATGCACCTCCCTTTGCATGTAGTTCCAAATCTGTCTGCCTCCAGTGTCATTTTGCTACCCTCCAGGCAAACAGACTCAGTAGAATCTCCATAGCTCTGTACCCAGGTTTTCTTCCTATGGAAATCAGAGCACCAGTCAAGGGGTGGTGCTGACCTTAGCCTTATCTCATCCAGATGACTTGTGGCCAGTGTGCTCACCTTCCTAGCTTTCGTGTACCACAGTTTATCTAATCCTAACACAGACTGGACAAACCTGCATTTTCTAGCCTGTGAGAAAGGCATTCCTGGGGACTGATGTGAAAGTATCAACTGTAGAGAGGGAGGCAGACTCATTATCCACATCCTACTAGAAAACATGAAATCACAGAATGATATGGGGTTGGAAGGCACTTCTGGAGATCATCTAGTCCAACTCCCCTGCCAAAGCAGGTCCACTGAGAGCAGGTTGGACAGGAACTTTTCCAGGTGGGTTTTGAATGTCACCAGAGACAGAGACTCCATCATCTCTCTGGGCACCCGATTCCAGTGCTCTGCCACCCTCAAAGTAAAGAAGTCAAGGAGACAATACCCACTGCCCTCCCTTCATCTATCCATCTGGTCATGCCATCACAGAAGGCTATCAGGTTCGTCAGACATATATTCCCCTTGGTGAATCCCTGTTGACTACTTCTGATAGCTTTCTTTTCCTCCAGATGCTTTGAGACAATGTCCAGAACAAGCTGTTCCATCATCTTTCCAGGGATGGTGGTGAGGCTGACCAGCCTGCAGTTTCCCAGGTCCTACTTCTGGCCCTTTTTGAAGACTGGGATGATATTGGCTTTTCTCCAGTCTTCAGACACCTCACCTGTTCTCCCAGGACTTTTCAAAGATTATGGGAGAGCAGTCCAGCAATGACTTCTGCTAGCTCCCTCAGCAGTTGTGGGTGCACCCCATCAGGACCCATGAACTTGCAGATATCTAGTTTACTTAACTGTTCTCTAATTTGATCTTCCTCAACCAAGAGGAAATCTTCGTTTGTTCAGATTTTCTCTGTTACCTCCAAAGTCTGGGACTCCTGAGAGCTGGCCTGAGCCATAAAGACTGAAGCAAAGAAGGCATTCAACAACTTTGCCTTCTCTGTATTCTCTGTCACCATGGCACCTGTCTCATTCAACAGCGGGCCCACACTTTCTCTCATTTTCCCTTAGCCTCCAATACACTTGAAAAAAACTCTTCTTGTTGACTTTGTCACTCCTTGCCATAATGCATTAGAATGTGGTTTACTGCCATTAATAAACATGGCTTCTGAGGTACCGCTAGAGCAAATGAGTGAGGCTGCTATGTACTACTCAGGGGACACAAAAGATCACAGTTTCATTCTGGTTTTGTCAGTCTTTTTCTCAGAATAACATAATTAATAGCTTATTACTGTAGAGTCCATACCCCATAAAATGAGGTCATCTGAAATGATAGGACTCATTTGTGTGCAGAGGAATGAAATCAGCAAGACGATTGCTGAAAGTTTTCCAGATAGGACTGTGTTCTAGCAAACATTTTGTACTCTTTCCATGCCTTAGAAGTCATAAAAATATAACAGAAAAAAAACTTCTTATGAATGTTGTTGTTCTATACTAGTAGGATGCTATTGGATAAACTAAAAGGATACTTTATCATGCTGGGAGGTTGGAAAGAGAAGCTAATTACAGTTGAAGTTAATTGTGGCTTCCTTGCCAAACATGTTGAGCCAGCACATTTATCACCTCAAGCGGCATCAACATTTCATCATTCAGATATAGGGATTCTAGGTTATGAGCTGGAGGCCACATGCAGTATGAAGCAGCTCCTTCAGAACATAGGACTATATGGAGAGCCTTTGTACAAAAACACTAAAAAGGAGGTTAGCACATGCAAGTAAGTACAGTAGGAGCCCTTGTCTGTTAACACTTCAGCACTGTGCTAGAGCTCCAACAATTACCAATTTACATGCTTGTTAACACAAAAGCTACACTGATTTAAGACTAGCTACACACAAAGCTAACCATGGATTTGCAGACTTAGCACCTTTCACTTTTTTGCTAAAAGCAAAGTTATTTTACACATCAAAAAAATTTCTCACTATGCAGCTGCCAGTATAAAAGACTAGAGTGACAGAATCACGTAGGTTGGAAAGGGCTTTGGGAGGTCTCTAGCCCAACCACCTGCTCAAAGCAGGTCACTTCCAGTCAGGATATGAAAATCTCCAGGGAATAATTCTGGCTGTTCCCACTTTCTTGGCTTTTGTGCACACAGAAACAAATTTGTGGAGTATTTGCCACATAATCTTCCCAGGGAATGAGGTGAGGGTGACCACCTGACATTTCCCCAGATCCCCCTTTTTGCCTTTTTTGAAGATTGGTGCAACATTTGCCCTTTTCTAATCATCAAGAACTTTCTGCGGTTGCCCTGACCCTTCAAAGCTGATGGAACACTGGCCTCACAATAACACCCCAGCTCCCTCAGCACTCTAGGATGCATTTTTGTCTGGTCTCATGGACGTGTATATGTCCAACTGGTCTGGATACTTTGCAACTACATGTGTATCTATATCATGGAAGAAAACCTATCATGGAGGAAATCTTATCTGGCTCCTACTGACTGCAACCCCCATTCCCCATCCCCCTGTGCTGCTGGGAGGGAGGAAGCAAAGGAAATCGGGAGTGAAGTTTAGCCCAGGAAGAAAGGAGAGGTGGGGGTAGAATGTGTTTTTAATATTTGGTTTTATTTCTCATTACTCTACTCTGAAACGACTGGTAATAAATTAATCTCCCCAAGACAAGTTTGGTTTGCCTGTGATGGTAATTGACAAGTGATCTTTCCCTATCCTTATGTCAACCCAAGAGTCTTTTGTAATATTTTTTCTCCCTTGTTCAGCTGAGGAGAAGGGGGAGACAGAGTGGCTTGGTGGTCGCCTAGCATGCATCCAGGGTCAACCCAACACACATTGTAGTTGAGACTGCCATGTATTCATTACTCTGTACTTCATTAAAGAAGCCTGGCTGTTCTAGGTGCTCCCATTGCTTCTTCCTGGGGTAGATGGACTGCAGCTGCTGAACGGCAGCTACGTCTTTGGTTTGCTGCTTTAGTGACCTGGTAAGTCATCCTGGATATTAATGACCTTCTTTGTCAAGAAGTGGTTAGTTCCAGTGACAAACTTTCTAGAGCTGAGTGGAAACAGCCTAGTTTCCTTGCACAAGCATTATCTTAGCAACCCATCCATAGCTTTTGACACACTAAAATTTTCAATCAAAAGGCAACAATCAACAAAGGTCACAGGTTTCAGGAATTTTCAGCAGTTGCAAAGTGCATAAACACACAAACTTGCTTCAATTAGAGACAAGCTGAGATCAAAACCTACTGAGTGCAGTACAGCCTGCAACAGCTCNAGGTCACAGGGTTCAGGAATTTTCAGCAGTTACAAAGTGCATAAACACACAAACTTGCTTCAATTAGAGACAAGCTGAGATCAAAACCTACTGAGTGCAGTACAGCCTGCAACAGCTCACTTCGATCAATTTATCTTGTATCATATAATGAATCACTCTAAAGCACCATGTTGTTGCTGATACTTTGCAACCATTTGTTACTCTTCTGATACTCTAAGTTGCTAAAATGTCCTCTGTACCCATTAGGTGATAATAACACATACTTCCACACTGTTTCTCCACCCCAGACTTGCTACCCCTAGAAACTGACAGTTCCACCAGTGAGAAAACTGATTAACAGTTTTTCCCTGTGTAGCTCAACTTTCTATTCTCATTAAAATAAGACAAATTAGATGCCTAAATAGCCCTTTGTTCAAGGAACTACTATCTTGGAGAAACTAAGTTCATGGCTTAATTCCAGTGTCATTAGAATCCTGTTGAAAATAAATTGGATGGGTCTCAGAATATTAACTGAAATAAAGAGCAACAGCTTCTGGCACCGAATTTTAAAAAGAAACTAAACTGCTTTCCAACCTACCTGGTTTCTCCTGTCCTTAAGCTAATCTCATCAACATGATAAGCAGTCTCATGAGAAAAAGTGAAAACAACCTCTGATAGTAAATATAAATTTGCAAGTAAAGTCTGCTTTTTTTATCAGATGCTGTTTTGTGTAATTGCACCATTCCTTTCAGATAAGTTTAGCTCTAAATAAAATAATTAAACCTGTAAACGAGTCTTAAAAAAAAAAAAAAAACTGAAAAAAAAGTTTAAAAAAAAAAAAAAAAAAAAAAAAAAAAAAGAGATGCCAGTCTGTATTTATCTGCAAGATTCATTTCTATTTTCCATATGAATTAAAACTGCCTCACATGATGGGAACTAATAGAGTATATTCAAAACATTCCTGAAAGCAGAATCCAGAAATGTCCTCACCATTAAATCCAGTTTGTGATTAATTGCCAGCGCAGAGTGTTCCAGAGCTTTGAAGACAGACGCGTAGCAATCACTTAGTTTTGTATACTTGCCAACGAGAGCAATGGAACACACCTTCAGCAACCTTTCATATCTGACAAAAACAAGTTTTTCAGTTATTACCCCAATTTTCACATAGAAAACATTTTAACACTGCTTTTTCTTTAATTTCACAAAACATGATCTAAAGTCTCAAAACTGAGAATGTACTTATACCCAGACCATTCGCAGGTGTTGATCAGCAGTGTGCTACTGAACCCAGTCCAGTCTGGTGACTTCACAGCCACTAAAAAACTAATTGGAATTAAAACCCTTCTAGAAAAAGCGGTAGGAGTTAAAATACCTGTCAGCCATTTTCTTCCATCTCATTAGAAGATCACTTGGCTGGTCATCAATAGGCAGATTCAACCTCTGTTTAAAATACTTAATGATTCCTTGCTCCTCCAACAGGATTGGTACTCGATAAGTGGAAGAAACATCATGTATAAATATCACCTAGCACAAAAAAAGCATAATGTAAAAGGCTTACCTAAATATTTTTAATAGGAAACATACGTTCTACTTTTTTGTATACTGCATGCGTTCTGTATTCAATATGTATTACAATTTTTGAATACTTTACTTTCTAAAGAGCAGGGCAGCAAAGCCCATATTTAAGCTTCCACTAAAACTACAAGGAAAAAGTTACCCAAAAGGTAAAAACATGCTTTACTTCTACATCACTGTGTTCAGTTCTGGAGTCCTCAACATAGAAAGGACATCAAACTGTTGGAACAGGTTCAGCGCAGGGCCACCAAGATGATCAGAGGGATAGAGCACCTCTCCTATGAGGACAGGCTGAGAGAGCTGGGGCTGTTCAGCCTGGAGAAGAGAAGGCTCCGGGGAGACCTGATAGCAGCCTTCCAGTATCTGAAGGGAGCTACAGGAGAGCTGGAGAGGGACTCTTTGTCAGGAAGTCTAGTGACAGGACGAGGGGTAATGGTTTTAAATTGGAAGAGGGGAAATTTAGATTAGATACTAGGAAGAAGTTCTTTCCTGTGAGGGTGGTGAGGCACTGGAACAGGTTGCCCAGGGAAGTTGTGGATGCCCCATCCCTGGAAGTGTTTAAGGCCAGGTTGGACGGGGCTTTGAGCAACCTGCTCTAGGGAGAGGTGTCCCTGCCCATGGCAGGGGGGTTGGAACTTGATGATCTTTAAGGTCCCTTCCAACTCTAACCACTCTACGATTCTATGATCACATCATCATACAAAAATAGCTTGTCAAGCCTACCAACGCATCAGGTTTAACACAATCATCTGGCCCCACAAGTCACACTTACTAACACATCTTTCTGCCTCTCTCACAAACTTGAAGAATATTAACTGGGAAAGAAAGAACACAAATGGAAACTAACAAAACAGACCCAATTAGGTTGTGATAAAGTCTCCTTAAGGAATTTTCTTAGCGAATTAGGTTATGTAAGTAATTAATAAGGATTGTCCATTCAAGGACCATTTGGTTAAGAGCACATTTATAATCCACATCCAAACTGGTGGCAGGTAATTTCATTGCACTTGGCTTACATGAGACTGCAGATTTCAGAATCCCGAGCACAAGTGTTCTCTTTCTTGTCAGGCATGAGAAGTAAAGGATACTCGCTTAGTTATCCTTGAGTGTTCATCACATAAGTCTGTACGTATGCATGCTGCCCTATGACTCTCTCTGTGCCCACTTAACAGTTACACATGGGACTCTTGATCCTATTAAGACTGGCGTAATAACTGCAGATGGAATCTGAGCACGTACATGGTTACACATGGCCTGATACTGCCAGAAAAGAACACACCATTTTTATCTGCTTGAACTTCTAGTTGTCTCTCTTCTGGCTGGAGAGGAACCACAAAGGTATTTCTGAAGGCTTTTCCAGAAGTTAGCTCAAGGTTGTTGTCTACCACAGATAACAACATGGAAGCAAGGGGGAAAAGTAACAGCCACACTGCCCTTTATATCCTCATCAGGAATCTTATTGTAAAAAACTTTTTCTTACACACTGCAGAGAACAAGGTCAACACTGTTGGCTGTGATGATCTAGGGACATAAGTAAAAGCCCTATCTATAACCACGCTTTGTTCACCCATTATTATAACCATCTGAAATGGTTTACAGACAACAAAAAAAAACATAGATCGAAACTGCAGTCCAGTTCTGGGCCCCTTACCACAAAAAAAGACACTGAGGTGCTGGAGTGGGTCCAGAGAAGGGCAACAAAGCTGGTGAGGGGTCTGGAGGGTAAGCCTTATGAGGAGGGGCTTAGGGAGTTGGGGTTGTTCAGTTTAAAGAAATGGAGGCCAAAGGGAGACCCTATAGCTCTCTACAACTACCTGAAAGGAGATTCTAGAGAGGTGCAGGTCAGTTTCTTCTTCCAAGTCACAGGACAAGAGGAAATGGCCTCAAGTTGTGCCAGGAGAGGTTCAGATTGGATATTAGGAAAAATTTTTACACAGAAAGGATTATTAAGCATTGGAATGGGCTGTCCAGGGAAGTGGTTGAGGCACCATCCCTGGAGGTATTCAAAAGACAGATAGATGTAGTGCTTAGAGACAGAGTTTAGTGATTTTTTTATCAGAGTTAGGTTGATGGTTGGACTAGATGATCTTAAAGGTCCCTTCCAACCTAGACAATTCTATGGTTCTATGCAACTAATGATGCACTTAAAATCTATTCCTTTTGTTAATGCTAATGACAATTTAACAACGAATTTGACATATAATCTCCTGATATTTTTAGCGAGTTACAGTGCACAGCAAGACAAAAACCATAAAAGCAATTTCATACTAATGAAAAAGTCTGAAGTTGAAATCAGAAAATCACAGAGATATTTGTATGCTTTCCTACATGTTTAAATAATGACAAATAAAATATTAAACAAGTATAAAATATTAAACTACTGACCTGCTCAGGCTCCACATGGCAAAACATGGAAATCTTTTCCTTCACTGCCATTTCTATAGGTTTTGCACTTCTGCAGACAATCTGTCATAACAGAAGGAAAAGTCTTAAATATTTACTAGGCAAACTCTTCCCCTCTTTTGGAGTTCTACAACACAGCATAATTTACACATACCTGCTAGCAAAGCAGAAGTAAATCAGTCACCTGCCCATACTGACCCTCTTTTACTAATTTTTCTTTGGCATTCTCTGTAATACTGTTCTTTCATGTTCTCCTTTCTTGTAGCTACTATTGTAATACTCTTTACCTAAAGTCTAGCAGCTCTTTAAGTACCAGCAATATGGTGAATCAAAAGAAATATTGTGTTCTTATCAGATAAATTTAGAGCAATAATACTTATAAATTTAGAGCAATAATACTTACACACACGTTTTCTAATATTTCAGTACTTCAGCATGTTTTTGTAATTCCTAATTTGCACATCATGACAGGAAGAAGGAAGCCGAAGAGAAAAAAACTATTTCATAATTTTGTGGGGGTTTTTTCCTAGTACAATTATTTGGATATTATTTTGCTGATATATGTAAAACTCAGGAATTTTATAAAACATCGATAATTTTTACCAATAAAGAAAATAAGCACGTGATTTAGTGTCTGTTGGAAGGGTGGTTTTTTTTTTGTTTTCTGTAACTAGCTCAAAATGGAGAACTGTTCTATCAACGTGCCTGTTGATTACTCAGTCTACTACCTTAAGTTATCTGGAATCCTGAAAGTATAACAAACTAGGATGATCCCATTAAAAGATCTTTGCCCCATCTTTCTAGCAAATGCAACTACTTTATGCATTTCTTTTTATTCAGAAATTTGTAGCTGATCTTGCTAGAATGAAGTTTAGCTACATCGATATTGATGAAGTAACTTCCCCTACCCTTCCAAGAAATTCAAGAAACAGAAAAATGATGCTGAGTGTAGGGGAAAATTAGTGCGTATTCTAATTATCTAAAAAGAATTATGAAACAATTTTTACATTATATTCAATTAAGCACAACTTATACTTAAAATCTGGGTACTGTTGGGAGACATAATTCATACACCTTGATAGTATAAGTACATGATTAAATCCACTTTGAAATATACCGTCCATCTTGCCGAGACAAATTTAAAAGTCAATGGAGTCACAGAAATCAAAAACGTCAGAATCGGCATGAAAATACAAAATTCCAACAACAGTGGCAGAGATGAATCTCAAAGAAACAGAATAGAAAGAAGATGAGGAACAATTCAATCGAATAGGGGAGCACTAACAAGCGTATAATCAGATTTTAAAATGCTGCAAGAGAGACCATAAAATTTGTAGATACAGTGTATTCATTAAACGTTTAGAACACCCCATGGAAAACAGAAATGCTCCTGTACCTACACAGCTGAGACTGGCCCAGCACGCCTCCTTGAGGAAGCCAGGGACCAGACACAGAGGCCGAGGGTATTAAGGACAGGTCTAGCCAAGTTTAGGTCAGGCAGCCTGGCAGCACAGCTTAGGAAGGAAGACCTCCTGATGGCTGTGTTCTAGGAGCTTCCCTGTGTGTGTAGTCTTGGCCTTAGGCCCCTGCCCAAGCGAGTAATCATGTAAAGATTTTCTTGAAGCAGTGCCCAAGCAACTTTACAACAGCAGCAAGAGGCTTTGCTCAGAGTGTAACCTCTCTATGCTTTAGTGGTCAACAGCTCGAAAGCAGCAGGTTTCTTTTTTTTTTTGGG
>VXBW01000477.1:178510-200269 GCA_013400375.1 Thinocorus orbignyianus
TTTTTGCCAAGTAATTTTGGCTGGCACTATTAAACTATATTTTCAGTATACTTTTTTTAATGCGTCTGTCACTGCGCTGATTATGTGCAAGAGTAAATAGTTCTTGGAGTATCATTTTGAGCCAAAGTAGATCCCTAGTATAATTTTTGATTGGTATAAAGCTTTTGCAGCTTTTTGGTGTGATAGAATTGTGTGAGAAGTGGGACTGCTTTGCTGGTCTTGTTTGTGAAATACAAGATCCTTTTTCTGATACCAGTTAATGATCACAAGTATGTTCTTCAAAGGATAAACGGAATTTTCTGCGGGATCCTCCAGCAGGTGTGCAGTTTAATTTTGACTTTGATCAAATGTATCCTGTTGCATTGGTGATGTTACAAGAAGATGAACTTCTCAACAGGATGAGGTTTGATCTCGTTCCCAAACAGTAAGTATTTTCTGCGGGTAACTATGTACGGTTTTACTTTTTAATGCGTCTGTAAATATTTGTAAATTACTTCTTTTTCTTTTCACTTCCTTAAACTATTTCTTTATATACTTACTTCCTATATATTTTATATCCACTTATTTCAAATGCATGTAATATTGTGTGTGCAGTTTAGCAATTAGAGAAAAGAACAGAAGTAGATCTCTTAGAAATAAGGAACTAATAAGAACCTGTTGACTTGAGTATGGGAGAGGCCTTAAATTTTTCCATGTCAGTGTGCTAAATGAATTGAAAAAAACTTTCCCCCAAACAAAGGTACATGCAGCAATGGAAGTGTTCAGATCTGCTGGTGTAACTGACGCCCCCAAAAAGTTATTAGAGATGATGTTGTTGTTGTTGCTATAATATTATATGTCTAAGTCCATTGTAACTGTCTTGTAACAGATCAAGATTTCTACAATGATGGATTTTTTTAACACTGTCTTAATATCATAGATTTCTAAGTTTTTACTTAAAAGGCAGTATGCCTACTCCTTCCCTCTGGATATTTAATTTAATTTTATTTCATTGCTGGATGAAGTAAAATACTTCCAAACATAGTAATCAAAATCTTTTTGCTCTCTCTAGTGTAAAGGAGGAGGTGTTCTGGAGAAATTACTTCTACAGGGTGTCCCTAATTAAACAGTCTGCACAACTCACCGCACTTGCAGCTCAGCAGCAAGCAGTAGGAAAAGAAGAGAACAAAGGCAGAGAAGAGGACAGTCAACTGAAAGGTATGGAAAGGATTTGTTTTAGCACAGCTCGTTAAATTAGTGTCATACTATTGACTGCATATATCAAGTGACATTAAACTTGTATCCTGGATTTCCTATGAAATCAGATCTTCTCTCATCATACTTGGTCTGTTTGCCCAGATGGGGGTAGAGGGGACTCCTAGTGCTTTTTAAGTCATTTTTCCAGTTTCAGCCAACTTTGTCAGATGAGTTGAAATCTCAAGAGATTAAATTTTCTACTTGGCTTATAACAGCTGAAGACCACTAGTCGTCTCTGGTGCTTTTTTGACTTGTTAGAAAGAAGTAGGAGGTGACATTTGTTCACCTGATGAGACAAGAGGTACTAGCCAAGCCAACCAGCTGACATACGGTTTGCTCTTGGTTTTTGCTTAGGCCTCAGGCCAAGCAAAATTAGTGCTACAGGGGTAGAATTTCTGTGGTGGTGAAGGCAGACACTCAGGCAAGACGTATTTCTATATGCCATGTATTACAGAAAGGGAGGAAGATGGGGACCAAGAGGCTACCTGGGATTCAACCTTGAAATTAAAAAGCCACTTCAGTGTAGGCTTCTTTAGTTACACTAATCATCTTACACAGATTATTCTTACTGAACCATTGGGAATATTTATCTGCATGCAAACAAATTCTGCAAGCAGGAATATATGCATTTTAAAGAGTATGAAGAAGTTCCTGGCTAAGACAAAAAAATACCCAGTAGCTTATTAAATCTTAGCTTAAGCTAGGTATGTTCAACACCCCTGATAACACCCCCGATAAGCACCTGAAGAATCTTAGCAGGCTGAGTAGGCATTAGACAAAAGGAGAAGGCCTTCACTGCATCTTGGAGCAGATTCTAATATTCCCAAAATCAATAAATTGTCATAATCCACAGAATCCTTTAATGTTGAGGTCCTGTTGACACTGCTAATCACTCTAATTTATCACTTAAAGTTGACATCTTTTTCCCTTGTTTTGAATATAATATCTTTTCATATTGGTAATTTTTCCTCTTGAGTCCTTGCACTGCTAATGATCCCATCTTTCTAATTCTAGCTCAGTTTCTCATGTCACCTTTCTTATCTTATTATAGACTTCCTCACAGATCTTTTGCACAGCTTAATAATTTTCTGCACAGTTTGAGCTAAGATTACTCAGATAGGCCTTGGCTCCTTGGACACAGGGTGCCCTTTGGAGTGAAGGGGAAGTTAGACAGGGCATTACAGAATCAGACTTGCATCTTGCATAAAAGATACCTTTTCAAAAAGGACTGTAGTCGTTTCCCCAATATTTTTTTGTGTGTGTGTGCCTTTGCTGTCAGTTTGTCTCATTCTGTTTCTAATAGGATCTGTTCTGAGTGTGAACAAATTTGTTTTCTCTGAGTTTTGTAAGCGTGTTCTTTTCTCTCTGTGTAAACACAGCATCAAAAAGGGGAAATACTATTTGGAAAAGCAACTGATCAGTCTTATGGAAGCTGAGACAATTATTTTTTTTCCTTTTATAGAGGAGCTACTCTTAAATGTTCTATACTAACTTTTTCATCATGACAGAAAACTTTTGTATTACTTTTTAGTACAGACTGTATTTAGATTCATTTCCTACGTACCTGTTCATGTCATGTCACTTCTATAATCCCACCATATTCAGCTCCCCATTTTTGTCATATGAGCAAATTGTGTTTATTGTCACACTGTGCAATTGCCATTAACTCAGAAAATCATTAAGATTCTCATACTTCCATAAACTTTTGCACCTAACTGCCATCTAAATGATTTATCTAGTTTTCTTTTTCTTTTGTTTCTTTATTGTTGTGATTTTTTTCTTTAATCTTTTTTTTATTTCTGTTCCTCTGATTTTTCTTATTACACCAACTGATAGGACTGCATTAGAGACTATTAAGAGTAGCAACTGTCTTCACCTCTGGTTTCTGTAGTGCCTCACAACAGATCTTTGAATCATAGAATTGTTATGATTGGAAGAGACCTTTAAGATCATCAAGTCCAATCATTAACCTAGCACTGTTCAGTTAACTTCTAAACCATGTCCCTCAGCACCAGATCTACATGTCCTTAAAATACCCCCGGATGACAACTCAACCACTGCCCTGGGCAGCCTTTTCCTATGATTGATAATGCTTTTGGTGAAGAATTTTTTCCTAATATCCGATCTAGACCTCCCCGGGTACGTGAGGCTGTTTCCTCGTGTCCTATTGCTTGTTTCTTGGGAGAACAGACTGACCCCCCACCTTGGTACAGCCTCCTTTCAAGTAGTTGAAGACAGCAATAAGGTTTCCTCTCAGCCTCCTTGTCTCCTGACTAAACAACCCCAGTTCCCTCGGCTGCTTCTCATAAGACTTGTGCTCTAGACCCCTCACCAGCTTCATTGCCCTTCTCTGGACATGCTGCAGCACCTCAATGTCTTTCCTGTAGTGAGGAGCCCAAAATTGAAAACAGTAAATTCTGCCAAAAGATATTTTCCTCACTGTTGCTTATAAACATACTCTGTGAAGTTTGTTTACTATCACTATGTTTCCCCTTTCCACTGAGCTTTTTATTTGATTTCTGTATATCATTGCTTCACTAAACCAATTTCAGAAAAAAAAACGAAAGGTGCTGTGGCCTCACCAGTGCTGAATACAGAAGGATAATCACTCCTCTAGTGTGCTAATGGCCACACTATTTCTGGTACAAGCCAGGATGCTGTTGGCTGCCTTCTTGGCCACCTGGGCACACTGTTGGCCCATATTCAGCTGGCTGTCAACCAACACCCTCAAGTCCTTCTCTGCTGGGCATCTTTCCAGACACTATTCCCCAAGCCTGTTGCACTGAATGGAGTTGTTCTGACTCAAGTGCAGGACCCAGCACTTGGCCTTGTTAAACCATTGGCCTCAGTCCATCAATCCAGCCTGTTCAGATCCCTCTTCAGAGCCTTCCTACTCGAGCAGATTAGCACTCCCACCCAACTGGGTGGTGTCTGCAAACTTACTGAGGGTGCACTCAATCCCTTTGTCCAGATTGTTTATAAGGATATTAAATAGAACTGGCCCAAATTCTGAGCCCTGGGGAACACCACTTATGACCAACTTCCAACTGGATTTAACTGCATTCACCACCACTCTCTAGTCTCAGCCATCCAGACAGTTTTTTACCCTGTGAAGAGTACACCCATGCAAGCCATGGGCAGCCAGTTCTTCAGGAGAATGCTGTGGGAAACAATGTCAAAGGCTTTACTGAAGTCCAGGAAAACAACATCCACAGCCTTTCCCTCATCCACCAAGTGGGTCACCTTGTTATAGAAGGAGATCAGGTTTTTCAAGCAGGACCTGCCTTTACTAAACCCACACTGACTGGGCCTGATTACCTAGTTGTTCTGCATCTGCTGTGTGGCAGCATCAAGGTGATCTGTTCCATAACCTTCCCCAGCATTGAGGTCAGTCTGACAGGCCTGTAGTTCCCTGGATCCTGCTCACAGCCCTTCATGTGGATGAGCGTCACGTTTGCTATCTTCCACTCAGTTAGGACCTCCCCAGTTAGTCAAGACTGCTGATAAACAATGGAAAGTGAAGTGGTGAGCACTTCTCCAAGTTTCCCAAGTATTCTTGGGTGTATCCCATCTGTCCCCATAGATTTATTTGTGTCCGAGTACTGTAGCAGGTTATTCACAATTTCCTCTTTGATTATGGTGGGTTCACTCTTTTTCCCATCCCTGTCATCCAGTTCAGGGGGCTGAGTACCCCAAGAACAACATGTCTTACTATGTAAGACTGAGGCAAAGACAGCATTCCTCATCTTTTGTCACTATATTTCCTCCTGCATCCAGTAAAGGATGAAGATTCTCCTTAGTCCTCCTTTTGTTGTTAATGTATTTATAGATATATTTTTGTCTTCTACAACAGAAGCCAGACTTTCTCCATGCAGAGCCTCATGCGATTTTTGTAGTCTTCCTGAGTGGCCTGCCCCCTTTCCATAGGCCATAAACTTTCTCTTTCTTCCTGAGTTCCAGCCAGAGCTCTTAGTTTAGCCAGGCTGGTCTTCTTCCACACCAGCTCATCTTACAGGCCATGAGGACAGCCAGTTCCTGCACCTTGAAGATTGCCTTGTTGAAGAATGTCCGGCCTTCCTGGACTCTTTTGCCCTTTAGAACTGCCTCCCAAGGGACTGTGTCAACCAGTCTCCTAAACAGATCAAAAGTGTTGAGTGTTGGATCCTTTAATTTGCTACTGCGTTTAGTCCTTTGTGTAGAGAGAGGTTACATTTGGAAAGATTAGAAACAAATTCTGCTAAAATATATTTTCCTCACTCTTGCTTGTAAACATACTCTGTGAAGTTTGTTTACTATCACTATGTTTCCCCTTTCCACTGAGCTTCTTATTTGATTTCTGTATATCATTGCTTCACTAAACCAATTTCAGAAAAAAAAAGAAAGCTGCTGCTGTTGTGGCTAACTGGCTGGTCAAATAGAAGTTACTCTGTTGTTAATTACAGTGCTGGAGACTTCAAGCTAAATAATGTAGTTAAATGGGCAGTCTTAAACTGTAAGTTCCTAGGGCAGCATAACCTCCTTTTTTTTTAGTACTCATATTTGTTTAACTATATCTGTTTTGATTGAAGTTTCTCAGCTCTACAGGCAAGATAGCAACTGACCCTACTGAACAAAAAAATGTTATCTTTGAGTCATCCAAATGCTTGGAAATTGTCAGTCAAAGAGAAAGTTGCTGGATAATACCCAGAGAGTTCTTGTAATTCTAGTAAAATTCTAGAATTCTAGTAAAATTACTGTTGTGACTGAAAACAAAACATTGTCATTTAAAAAATTGCAAATTTTTCACAGTTCAGGAAGCCAGTATTGGATATGCAGACAGATTTACTGTCCTAATAACTGTATATTTTGTAATAGAAAAGTTATGTTTACCAGACTGTAGTAAATACACATTTTGTTTTACTTGAAAATTGCATAGACTGACTATGCTCTGAATCATCCGTGTTATTTTTTATTTAAATAACCTTTTTGAAGGTTGGATTCCCTGGTTGGAGGCTAAAACTGGAAGTAATTGCCTGTTGGTAGCTCTTTATAATGTTCAGTTTCTTCTTAAAACTGACTGATGTCTATAAAATAGAATTAATTGCCTTCCATTTTTACCTGTCTGCTCCTTACATGCTGTTTCCACAAAGTTAAATTGTCACCGTTGATGTGAAAGGGAAAAAGAAGGGACAAGTGGAAGACATTCCATGTTCCAGTGTAGAGAGTGTGTAAGATCTATAACAAATTGCCATGCTCTAGTCCTTCTCTGGGTATTAGTAGCTATTTACTTGGGAATGAAGTTACCTCAGGGGCAGAGAGCACATCAGTGGAGGAGATGATGCCAGGCCAGTAGATCCAGAGCAGTGGTAATGGTGCATTAGTAATGGTGCAGAGCTGGCTGAGCTGCTTCTGCATGAGAGCAGCAGATGGAGCTTGAGACACTTCTCTTGTGCGGTGCTTTGGGCACTCGGCGCTGAGCAACAAAGAGTTAGTGCCATGTTCTACAGCCTCCCCAAGCAGCGAGTGCTGGAACCTCTTTGGCTGTTGGTGTTGGATCCTCTGAAAATTGGGAAGGGGAAGGAAGAGCAAGGATGAGACAGAGCAATGGGCATTGAGTAGATGAGCTGTCTAAGTCGTGACAGCTACCAGCTAGAAAATTACTGTAATTAAAACTGATCTTAATTTTGACAATGAAACCTGAGAAAATTCCCCATTCAAAAATTGCTGAGTAAGCAGCAATTTTTTGGCACCCTGCTGTAAGCAGAGCTGCAAGCTCAGAGCTGCTTTGCATGTTTAGACAAAATGAACTGCTAAGCAAGCACTCCGTTGCTACCACAACCTGCCCTATATGTTAATTGTTCTTGCTGCCACCTGGCTTTTTATTGTGACTCCTCTACTCTTTTAGTTGCATGAGGAAGAAAGCTGGGGTGTTCCTTTACCTGTCAAAAAGATCCGTCCTTGCTTGTAAACAATCGGTGTCTTCCTAGCACCGTGCTGCTAAATACAGAAAGCACAGTGAGTTTCCTTAGGGAATTGGGAACAGCTTCCAGTGTTCATGTTTTTCAGTGACTTCCTCTGCCTGTGTGAAAAAAGACAAGGCTGCAGAGCACTCTTCTCATGTGCATTTAGGAGTGTGTGTGCAGAGGTAGTCTGGTACATCTAAGAGCTAATAAGTGCACATCAGTAGTAGCAGCACCCAAACAAAATTTGGGAACTTCAGTGATAGGCAGTAACTGGATTTCATTACCAAGCCTACAACTTTGTAACTTTAAAGATCTCATGATATGCAGTGCATAATGGATATGTTTTATAGAATATGTTCTTTCAGATTCCCAGTGTTCCTATATAGAAATTGTTTTGAGGAGCAGAGGCATTCCTGTGATTCAACTTTGGAGTCATGATGATGAAACAGTTTCCTAATTTGCCTTAATTAAGAATAGAAAATTGTTTCTCTTCCATGTTGTTGATGCATATGCTTCACCTGTGGCTGAATTCGGCATTGAAACACCAGACACCACGAGTCCTTAAAGCACAAAATACAATATTTCCTAATACATTTAATAGCTTATTCAGATGAAATGAGATCTTTATGCATTTAAATGTAATCTACCTTTTTTTTTTTTTCTTTTTTCCTTGCCTCTCAATAGAAACAGTACGGCCAAAGACACCACCTGTTACAATAAAGCCTCAAATAAAATCTCAAGAGGTAAAAATACTGTTATATTTTATCTGGTATTTAGTATGCGAAACTTCCTTAATCGGTAATTATGCATCTTTTTGAATAAGTTGTGCTATGAAACCATAATAATATAATACCTGACAGTCCTAACCTGCTTCTGTTCTGCTGTGATACTAACTTTTAATGCATACACTTTAAACTCATTTTCAGTAGAAGAAGCAGCAGTTTAACTGAAGAATACTTTTATTAGTATCCTGCACATTATAATAAAACATGTTTTTACTCTGAAGAGTGACGTTTCCAAAATGTTTGGAATAGAAGGTTTGTGTTGCATTTAGACATGAGGAGTACCTTCATAAAAGTATTTGTGTGCCATGTTCTGTCCAACTCTTCAGTATTTGTCAGGCTTAAATATAGCAACATAGATAAATATATATGTTGTAATAGCAACATTCTTATATAGCAATGACAAGAAAAGATTTGCTTGATACTGCAGAAACCTTTAACTTAGACACGTAATGACCCTTGTTCGTTTCTGGATTGTAAAATCAGTGCCAGAGAACACTCTTGGCAGAAGAGCTGTGCATTCATTTGCCAATAATAAGCAGTGGACTAAATTAAGGTAGAAAGATTTCTAAAGAACAGTCTTCTCAATCTTAAATTTGTGTGTAGAAAACTATTACTGAATTGTGGTCAAAATTTAATATTAGTCTTAGGTACTGTTCTAAAGTATTTATGAGTTTGTTGTTTCTGAAGATTACAAAAACAATTAACGTTAAGAGAATACAGAAAGGATTCTAGGATGAAAAGCAGATTGTTTTCAATAAAACAATCAAACATTTTTGTCTGTTCGAAGATACTCCTGAAGAAAACTAGCCTATAAAGAAAAATAGTTGTCAGAGTAATGCATTTGGTTTGGATTTGTTGCTGGCTTTCTTTAAAAGGTAGTCAGTCACATGCATGGAAGTAGGTATCAGTGATATTTTTTTTTCCCCTTTTTCAATGAGCTTATATGAAACTGTCTTACTGCAGGACGAGGAAGAGATTTCCACAAGTCCAGGTGTGTCAGAATTTGTGAGTGATGCTTTTGACGCCTGTAATCTGAATCAGGAAGACCTAAGAAAAGAAATGGAACAACTGGTGCTAGACAAAAAGAAAGAAGAGACTTCAGTAGTAGAAGGTAGATGTATTATTACCTTCTGTGTCTTAAATACAGCGATTCTAAGACAGATTGTTTTAAAAAAATGAGTGTAATTTGCTTTAAGAAAGTAGATTCATGACTGTTGTTCAAAGTCTATGAAACAACCTGCAATGAAATATTGAAGAAATTAATGCTAATTCTCACCGCAGTTGAACCATGTCCTATACAGAACATTAGCTGTGAGGAGTTTAAATGCAAAGAAGCTAACAATTCTAGGTGGCTCTCTTATGAAAGTGACAGTGGAGTATTTTTTTCTGTCTACTTCTGCCTTTCCCTGCCTTCTGTTTCATAGGTCCTTATGTGTATGAATTTTTCTTTCTTTGACATCCTTGTAAGTAAAAGTACCGTATTTGGAAGTCAGGCGATGTTTTCTTGTGACATCAGCTAAAAAGACAGTATTTGTACCAGACTGTGAGCTTGCAAATGGTTCTGTAAAAGGTTTACATGCATTTGGAACAGTTAAATTTTAACAAAGAGATTTGAGAATGATGAGAAGAAATAAAGTGGAAGTTATACGTGAAATAATTCAGAAGAACTAATACTACTGCAAAAAGCATAAAAACAATCTGATGATATGACTCTGGCCATATAAAAGGAACAATTTACTACGAAGACACTTACATATGTAGATACTTATGATACAATTTTCAGAATTCATTTTACAATGTATTTTAGATGTTGTTGAATCCTTGTTTTCTGAAATTATTATTTTTTCCCAAGGCAAGCTTGAGGAATTCTAATAAGTAATACTGGTTCCTTGTATCTAGCTTTGATGGAAGTGTTTCAATAAGTCATGTAATTTGTTCAGAGAGATCTCATCTGGCCTTAGTGACTTGGACTATGGAATTATGTACCTTCATATCTAGGCTGAAGTACTAACCAGCATGTAACGCATCAAACACCCATCTCCTCCCCCATACTCTTGCATATGATAGGTAGAGCTAATTAAAACAAGAGATTAACAACGCAGGAATGCCTTCTGACTCACTTTCTGCCCTGGAGTATGAAACATGATTACCTTTAACCCTGTTTAAATGAGCTTGCCTAGCTACAAATGTCAGAGAACACCTACTTTTTTTAAATTATCCACAGTATTTGAGCATAATTTTTCTTTTTCATAACAAGATATACAACAAACTTCATTTTTTCTTTTCAGAGATCTAAAAGTACAAAGGGAGATTCAGTTGATAGCAGACTGAAAGTCTGTAGGAAATGTCCCCTTACAAAGGGACATTTGTTACAACTAAGCTCCACGTTTGCTTTTTATTCCTTTATTATAGTATGCACATAGGAATATAGGCTTGTATATTAATTCATAGGAAGATGAAATTTCTGATGTTGAAGTCTCTTTAGTTTTTAAGGAGAATTGTCCATAAAATTCATGGGATATGAGAGATTCAGTGCAAGTGCATCTAGTATTATATAAATAGACTACATTCTGTACTATCAAGTTAATTCTTACACTTCATTTATCTCTTGTAGAAGAAACTGCTGACTGGGAAAAGGAATTGCAACAAGAGCTTCAAGAGTATGAGGTGGTGACAGAATCAGAAAAGCGTGATGAAAACTGGGATAAGGAAATAGAAGAAATGCTGCAAGAAGAAAATTAAGCATTTTCAGAAAAATCACTATAACCCTAAGCTTTTTCTGAGAACTGACATGGATTTCTGCTTTCATATTGCACTTAGGAAAGATCTTCAAAAGACATAAGAGAACCTAAAATCATTATAATTCCATGTGGGAATACAACCAGTATTTCTGTTCTTTATATGAGCAGCTTCTGAACTTCTACAGTCTTCAAAAGGAAGAAAAAGGAAAAAAAAAGACAGACACTGCAGGTTACATGTCACAATTAAAAGTGATAACTTTATTACATGAAACAACACTTTAGTTTGAGACATTTTTAGGGGGTCAAGAAGCTCTGAAAAGAGATTTCTAAATCTAAGAATCTCCTTTTGGTTTTGGTTTGGTTTTTTTTGTCTACAGCCCTTCTGTTTGGGATGTAAAAGTGGATGTTTTAAGTAACTTAGTCCTTGTAACTCTCTCATCATATTTGCACTCTCCTTGTATAATCTGTAAATATGTATTATTTTTAAGGTACTTGTAGCTAGTAGCTTTCATGTGAATTTAAATTCCTTAATGTATATAGCCAAAGAACTTGCAGAAAACCCTATCAAATAACTTCCAATAATTTGTTAAAAGAATACTAATTCAGACTCCAAAAGATGTACTGGTTAATTATTCATCAGGTATGATTAATGGCCAAACATTTAAGCATTTCAATAAGAAAAGAGTTATAAACTGCTTGAATTAAACTGTTGTTTTTCTTAAATCATCACATTAAGATACTGCCTTTCCCCACAGAGAGAAATGGTTTAATGCATTCTTTCTTCAGAAGACTCTTAAGTCTCCATTTAACTTTGCTGTCTGAGTGAGAGCAAATTAAATGTTTCTCTTTATTTTAAGTGCTGAAACAATTATGTAAAATCTTTGGCTGCTTTGGATGTCTTTATTAAATACTGTAGATATGTATAAAATTGGCTCATTTATTTGGCGGGAGGGCAGAGTAAGGGGCAAACATACTTCAGACTTCTGCAGATTTACAAATATACTTTGTCACAGTGCTTAAGACATTGAATTTCAATAAAAATAGTGTTCTTTGAAAGATTTTCTTTAAATTTTTCTTAGACATTGGGACGTTTCCTGTAGTTTTCCCATTAAGTTAGTATCTCTGTATATAAATGAGAAGTTGATGTTCTGTTTGTCATCTATTTCATAAACTTCTCTGACAAAACATTAATGAAATCCCAAATACAAAGGAAAATGGGTGAAACGGAGTAGGTAGGAGCCATTAAGCACAATTGACTTATTGGCGTGTTACGTACAGTAAGCACTGCCTTAATGACACAGCTCTGCAGAAAACTTTTGTAAAGAGACCAAAAAGATTATAGCTCTAATTATTCAGTCAATATTCATCCTGTGGGAATTGAAAAGAGCAAAGTCGTTCTAACTGATGTTGCTGTAAGAAAGGACTATTTAAAATTGTCTCTATTAGCAACTGGGACAGAAAACCCTCCTGTATTTCTCATTATGGAAAATGCATTGTTTTAAACCTGCATACATTTGGCTTCTCAGATTAGTTTCTTTATTAATCATAGAATCACAGAAGGGTCAGAGTTGGAAGGGACCTTAAAGATCATCAAGTCCCAACCCCCCTGCCATGGGCAGGGACACCTCTCACTAGAGCATGTTGCTCAAAGCCCCATCCAGCCTGGCCTTGAACACTTCCAGGGATGGGGCATCCACAACTTCTCTGGGCAGCCTGTTCCAGTGCCTCACCACCCTCACAGGAAAGTATTTCTTCCTAATATCTAATCTAAATCTCCCTTACCATACACTTCTGCAACTGCAAGTTGTCTTAAGCACGATTTGCATTTTTATAGCGTTTTTCACATTTAGTTAACAGATGCAAGATAAGTCATGATAAATAAGAGGTACTTTAGCAGCCTTTTATGTCTGAGATTAATTAAGCGCCACGAAAGTTAAATCTGTTACACTCATGAAAATCAGGCTATTTAAAGCTTAATGTTTACTCTTGACAAATATAACTTCTCATAGATTTAAGCTGGAGACATTGGGATCTGTCTGCTGTGTGGTTTGACTTGGCACCTTCTTAAAACACAGGTAGTTCTATTCTTATAGTGGCAAACCTTCCCCGGATGACTAACAGCTCAAAATCACTGCTCCAAATGTCCCCTTTCTTAAAAACCAGCCTGATCAGTCTTACTTTTTTCAGGTATATGACAGGCTTATTTGCATGGGGTTTGTTCATCAATCTCATCTTTCTTTTCATGTAAGCATAGTCCATATAATGGTTACAGATATTAAGCTCCATCTGTCATAAAAGATGGTTCTTACATTTAAAACCTTAGTTTTCCAAGTCTCATGAAAAGCAAGTATGCCTAAAAAAAGAAAAGAAAAAGAAAAAAAAAAACAAAGGCAACCAAAAACCACTATTTAAATTCGCATTTTAAAAGGCAATAGTGCAGCAAGGCTGAATCTGACTTGAGCTCTGATATTTAAAGTCTTCTATCAGAAATCTTATTAATATTTTCAAATCTGCATATCTGGTTTTAACCTGGACAACTGAAATAAGTTTTTGTATAATCCTACCTGTAGTCTCCAGGACTGGGCAATGCCTTTCATTTAGGTCAGTGCTACAAGTGCCTACATGTTTTTACCGTGCATGGTAGGAGGGAAAGTGTCTGCCTTCCACTTGTCACAGGGGACGAATGCAGATAAATCTCTTCACGCTCATGGTGAATTTTAAAGGCCTTTGTAGCCCAAGTCTGTCAGAATAATGTATTTCATAACATCATTCCAGGCACTGGGAAGCAAACGAACAAAAAAATTGTTAGGAAGTTTCTTAGAAGAAGATAAACTTGCAGATTTTGGAAGTAACCTTTGAGAAATGGGGGAAAAGATATTCCAGGAATCGATTACAGCTTCCTTCTAAGATACCAGCATCTCTAGTTACTCTGTGCACTGAAGCATCTTGTTCAACTATTAGTTTCCTAATCCCGTTGGTACTAGTGAATATGTGTATGAATTTTTTTGATTCAGTAATTTGGAAGAGAAGAAAGAGGAAAGATCATAAAATCCTAGAATAAAAAAAATGCAGTAGAATGTTCCCCCGCGTTTTTATTTGATTGTGTACAGCTGTTCTCTAAAGAAAGGTAACCAAAACTTCCAATTTCCTGAATTGTTTCAGTAAATTTTGAATTTCTTGAGTTCGTCACTTCAGTTGGTTGGTTGGTGGGGTTACATACGTAGCACTGAAGCACAGGATGTCAATTTTAACCTCATGCATTTAAAGGATAACCTGGTACAGGAAGGTACCACCTGACCACGAGATGCATCCTTGAACTCTTGGCCACTCATAGAATGGTCAGAGCTGGAAGGGACCTTAAAGATCATCAAGTTCCAACCTCCCTGCTGTGGACAGGGACACCTCCCACTAGAGCAGGTTGCTCCAAGCCCCATCCAGCCTGGCCTTGATATTATATTGATTTTTCCTTTGCGGTAGCTGTTAGATAAAAGAGAACAAAGTGTGTGCTGTTACTTATCGTTGTGCTGCCACACAGTAGCAGCCACTTTGGGCCCTCGGTCCACGTGCTGGATCTAGAGTTTGGTTGAACAATGACAGCGCCAAGAACCACACCGATAAGGGTCTGGGTTTCGATTCAGCAGAAGTTGTGCTCTCTGGCCTCCTATTTGTCTCAATGCATGCTGACTGATATATCTATACCAGCAACAGTGCAGTAGCCTGCTCTTAAATGTTGTTATCCATCAGCAGGCTTTTGTTCCAAGCTACTGATTTTCAATGCTTTTTTCCTTTGTTTTAAATGTTAGGGGCGTTGGGGTTTTTGTTTTAGATCAGCGTTCCAGTTTTTGAAATGAAATGGGAAATACCAGCAAAATAATTTTTTTTCTATATTTTCTTTCTGTTATATTGAAGTTAATAATTTCAGAAAACAACAGCTCCTACAAAAACATCAGAAGACACGCGTGGCTTTATTTTTTTTCTCAGTATAGCCCAGCTTTGGCTCTATATATATACATATAAAGACCATGCATATCTATAAAGGCAAACCCACATCTATTAGTGTGTCTAAATATATTCAAAAAATCATAATGTTCTTTTCCTTTTCAGCTGTTACTTTCAGCTAGATACCATTCCAGGAGGAGGAGCAACCAAAATAATTATCATTAGTTTGTCACTCTATCATTTTTAATGAGACAGTGCTCTGTAGAAATTATCTTGAAGAATGAATCACTTGCCTCCTTTCTTAAAAGCCTGGGTTTCATTACGGCACAGATTGGAAACGTTTTCCTTTGCTGATTCAGGGACCCGTGAAGCTATGACAAACCTCTCCAGATCCACTTTGGGAGGTGTGTTTAACCCAAAACTACCTGGGCAGAGAGGTTATTTTATGTCAGTGTTATTCGGACAAAGTAGGGAAAGACAGAAGAAAAATGTGGTTAGCAAGGGGTTGCATGTAAAATTAAAAGAATAAGGATTTGATGCCTGCTTTGATATATGATGCTCTAAAGAAAACCACGTGGGGGTTTTAATTATACGCGTGTACAAAACCTCAATTCTGCAGTTGCTTTTATTTGTTTGTTCCCTTGGCTGTGGTTTCCATACTCAGATGTGAAGGTTTCAGAGCCAGATAAAGCTGCTGCTTCTCCGCATTTCCTGTACTTTCCTGGGGAGAAACAAGCCCAGTTTTACTGACGGTCAAATAATGGCTTGAGAATAGACTGATGACACCCAGCTTCTTGTCCCACTTACTTCAGAAGTATTTCCAGGCTGGCCGTGTGCCCTTTCGTGACTTTGATGCCTACAATTTAAACATCAAACAGATTTGCTTTTGCCAGGATCGTCGCCACCTCGCATCCTGCGTCATGCGTAACAAGACTTTCAAGCCCATCATGTGTTGGGCGGATGAAAAGTGCTGCTGTAAAAGCATTCCCAGGGTGGAGAGGAGCCGCTGCAGACATTTAGCATGGATGTGGAAACAAACATCTCTCTCGGTGGGATTTGGTGTCAAAAAATTAGCGAGCACAGGAATGAAAGAGCTGGAACCATGGTCTAAGCAGGCAAAAATACTGGTGTATACGATCTTCCAGGTGGAGATGGACACAGTTTGGGTCTCTCTGGCTAAACATATACTAATTAACTGACGTGTCTGAGCACGTGTTGAAAACTTAATGCCTATAAACAGCTAGAAAGACCCCTAAAAGTGTTTCCCTGAGCTAATTAGCAATCTCTTCACCCGCTCCCAGTCAATGAGTTATTCCCAGTGGAGGTGGCCAGCCACCCAGCTTTGGAGGCCGACACTGAGGGCCATGGCAGGGAATGGTCTGCACCCCCTCGGATGATCACCAGCAGGTGTACCTCACAGCAGCAGGCACAGCTTCTGGCTTGGGTATCCTGCCTCCAGTCCCGGCTGGCGTAAACAAGGACAAGAGCAGCACAAGCGTAAGCAGCACCAGGTTTGTCCAGACCAACTGGCTGCCTCGTCACAGTGAACCACGGCTGGTGGCTGGCATCCTAATTCTCTTTCCAAGTACCTTTGCGTGAGCTTGTAGCTGGCTATCATTCATACAAACGTCCAGTTCCTTTTTAAACCTAGTTCCTTATTTCATTGGTATTGTGGGATAATTAATTTCTTAATGTGTGACAGGGAAAAATCTTTTTATTGGCTATAAATGTAATTAACTTTGTAATTTAATATAACTCTGCGTGACATAGGGAAACAGAAGATCCTGACTTTGCCTTCTTTTCATCATATTATTTTCCTGAGCCAAGAGGGCAATTTCAGACTTTTCACCCTCGTCAGACAAGAGTTTCTCTGTGCCTCTCTCATGGTTTAACCCCAGCCAGCAACTTGGACCATGTAGCCATTCACTCACAGGGTAAGGAGAAGAGGGAGAAAAAGGGGGAAAAACCTAATGATTTGAGATAAGGACATTTTAACAGAACAGTAACAGAAGAGGAAATAATAATAATAATAATAATAATAATAATAATAATAATAATAATAATAATAATAATAATAGTAGTAGTAGTAGTAGTAAAAGAATGTACAAAATCGTGACGCAATACAATTGCTCACCACCTGATGATCGATTGCTCAGCCCATCCCCAGCTGTGATGCCGGATTCCTGCCCCCCGGCCAGCTTTGGTTAATATACTGAGCATGACATCTATGGTACGGAATATTCCTTTGGCCAGCTTGTCCTGTCTGTGCTCCCTCTCAGCTTCTACAGGAAGCTGAAAAAGTCCTTGATTAATGTAAACATCGCTTAGCAACAACTAAAACCATTATGCATTATCAACATTATTCTCATGCTAAACACAGCAGCTGCTAGGAAAAAAAAAAAATAATGCTATTCCAACTGAAACCAGGACAGCCCCTAATAATTTGTGACAGCTTTCCTTAAAGCTCATTTATGTTCAAAGTTCATTTTCAGGGAGGGAAATGTGACACGTGCAACAAGCACGTAGGAGAGCGCACTACCCAGCTGACACGTGCTGGTTTCATTTTCTGTACTACTCCTCATCCCATTCCTTGTGTACTCTGGCATCTTGGGCTTTTTTATTTTTCATATTCAGCCAGTTTGTGTCTGCAATATTCCCTGCGTTGGGCCCCAGGCAATTTCTCCAGTAGATATCATTTAATTTTTTGATCCTGTTAAGTAAAGGAGTGGTGATTTGGGTTGCTCCATTTGCTTAGTTTGTATTTTTCTGTTTCCCTCCGGCATTCATTTTTGATTAGTCATCCTGTGAAAGTAACATTTGAAGAATTACAGTTCCTACTCAGTCGAGTGGTGCAATTGACACACCTGAAAGACAGGATGCCATCCAGAGGGACCTGGACAGGCTTGAGAAGTGGGCTCATGTGAAACTCTTGAGGTTCTACAGGGCCAACTGCAGGGTCCTGCACCCGGGCTGGGACAACCCCAGTATCAATACAGGCTGGGGGATGAAGGTATTGACAGCAGCTCTGCTGAGGAGAACTTGGGAGCACTGGTAGATGAAAAGCTGGACATGAACCGACAACATGCACTCACAGCCCAGAAGGCTGACTGTGTCCTGGGCTGCATCAAAAGAAGCATGGTCAGCAGGCTGAAGGAGATGATTCTGCGTCTCTGCTCCACTGTGGTGAGACCCTGCCTGGAGTATTGCGTCCAGCTCTGGAGTCCTCAGCACAGGAAAGACATGGACCTGTTACAGTAGGTCCAGCAGAAGGCCACACAAATGGTCAGAGGGATGGAGGGACCTCTCCTGTGAGGACAGGCTGAGAGAGTTGAGGTTGTTCAGCCTGGAGAAGGCTCCAGGGAGACCTTATAGCTCCTTTCAGGACTTAAGGAGGCCTTATAAGAAAGATGGAGTGAGACTTTTTAGCAGAGCCTGTTGCAGTAGGACAAGGAGTAGCAGTTTTAAACTCAAAGAGAGCAGATTTAGACCAGATAGAAGGAAGGCATTTTTTATGCTGACGGTGGTGAAACACTGGCATGGGTTGCCCAGAGAGGTGGTAGATGCCCCATACCTGGGAAAATTCAAGGTCAGGTTGATGGGGCTCTGAGCAGCCTGATCTGGTTGAAGATGCTCCTGCTCACTGCACAGGGGTTGGACTAGATGACCTTCAAAGGTCCCTTCCAACCCAAAATATTCTATCATTCTGTGAGTACCAGGAGGAAGGCATTCCAATAAAAGTTCTAGTAGTCCAGAGCTTCTTGGAAATGTTGAAAGCAATCATCATAGTAATCATTATAAAAATGGCAAAATTAAATTTGATGCTGTATTTCAATAGTTTTCTGATTGCTTTCCATACTGTAACAATGCTGTGAGAAAAGCAATACAGTCTTTATTTCATATTTTCTCAATTGTCATTGTCTAGAGTTTTAATCATCTTGTTCTAGTTGTCACCCAACTGATGAGTTTAAAAAAAAAAATGAAGCAACTTATTTTTCACCAAGTTGCCTAGGAGTCCCTGCCCCAGTGAAGGCAGCGACGTACTCAAGAGAGGTGTCAAACCGACCGCTTGCACATACAGGGTTCATGAAGTCAGACTGCTCTTAACTGTGGTAATCACCACATAACTTGGATGTAGCCCATAAAAGTAGATCACCCTGAAAATTTATAAAAAGTTGACGACTAAAAACGTTTACCAATGGATGCTTAGTTATACCCTAAATAATAATAATGATAAAAAAGAAGTCATTTTCCTAATTGTTCAGCTTTCTGCCTGTCAAAACATTAGACCAATACTTTTGATGTGTAATAATTAAGCAGCTTCCTGGCAATGGCCTTTTGGGTGGACTATCTGCTTGGCTGCTCCTAGGGCATAGTCCATGACTGTTCCTCCCTCACACGAGCAATCTCCAGCAGGATCATTAACAGGGCACAACTGCAAATCTGTTCTCACCCTCCTGTCAGTACGTGCATCTACTTGCAGGAGTGCAATATGAATTTCCAGCGCTGTTGACACGCACTGTGCTGTTAAGTGCATTTTTTAAGGAAAACAGTTCAGAAAGGCACATAAAGACACATAGGGAGAGAACGATAAACATGCCTGAAAATGCTAAAGGTAGTTATTTTGCCCAATTTCACATTTGTGTTCTTCAGAGAACAACGGCACAGTGAGGAACCTGTGCACCAGAGATCTGTGACTGAGTTTGGAAGCTGATGGTACTTTCCTCATTCCGCCTGCATCAGCTATCCTTAAAAAACCCTAAACTTCTGTAAAAATTGACGTACTAGGAAACAATATCTTTATTTGCAAAATTATTATAATTGATCTGTGTCACAGATTTCAAGTGTCAAAAGAATTACTGCTGGAAATCTATTCTCTAACATCTGGTAGGTTTTGAAGCAAACTTTTTCTCCCCTGACAGAACAGCCTCATGCCTGCTTCTGCTGCACAATGTGTGCTAACCTCTCCGGCACCCAGTTTCACCAAAACAAGCCTTACAATGAAGTTTATTACTGTAAAGGCTTACAGCCAGCAAAGAATCAACTCCGTGGTTCTTCATTCTGTTCTCTCTCAAAGTAGCTTGTATTTGTAATTAATCTTCCTTCTATTCCAAAAAAGTGCCTGTCTAGGGAAGGAAAGGAGGGTGCAAGAGTAATTTATGTATATATATATGTATATATATATGCACACACACACACTCTCTCTCTCATAATGCTTGGGAGACATTATCAGCTGCAGCGTATTTGCCTGGAGCTCTTGCTACTCTCTAAATGGAAGGGATGCATGGGGAAAATCCTAAAGCATCGAAATTCTGCTTGTGGGAGTGGGGG
Organism: Thinocorus orbignyianus; assembly: GCA_013400375.1. NCBI lineage: Eukaryota > Metazoa > Chordata > Aves > Ciconiiformes > Thinocoridae > Thinocorus > Thinocorus orbignyianus. The sequence goes on from VXBW01000477.1 coordinate 198,482, forward strand.
GGGCCCTTTTTAATTCTTCCAAGAGATTGCACCAGTATCATGCCTATTTGTGAAAGAACAAGTGCTATTTCGGGGGAGGAAAATCTCCATCTAAAGATTGGGATTATAGCCCAAAATGTACAATTGTTTTCCCATCTTGAAACTAGCAGTTGAATCGTTCTGGTGTGCATAGATTCAGGCTGTAAAGACAAAGCAGGTACTGCTTTAGAGAAGCTACTTTACTCAACACCAATATCCATTCTACCTGTTTTCTGAAATAGTAAGTGTTTAGGGAGGTTTAGAGTGATTTTTTATTCAGTAACTACATAGAAGAACATAAAGGTTCCCTTTCTATTATCAAGAGGTTAAGTTTATTACCCTGAAAAGCAGAAACATGCTTATTTCCAGGATGTTTGCTGGTATCAGTTCTAAGTTATTCTACAGCACCCCAAATGTGCGCATGAAACTGGTGGTGTGCCTCAGCAGCTTCATTCTTTCTTCTATCATGTGTTGCCTTCCCTACTTCCACAGAAGAAACCCTCGAACATGTAGCAGCCTTCCAACAAGCAGGATGTGAAGAGGTGAAGGGCTTGGCCGAGGCAAGGGTCATAGCCCATGGCCATGCTCCCAGGAATGGCTCCAATTTTTCCAGCTGTGCCAAGCTAACAAACACAACTCCATCTGCAGCCCTGGCCTCGGAGACACGTGCAAAGCCCTTCCTGGCAGAACTGCCTTGTGCAACTTGAGTTTCCCTCACGACAGACACCTGACTTTTCCTCCTGGCCTCCCGTTGCAGCCACACCACTGGGATTGAGAGCCGTGACAAACAAGCTACAAACAAGGCAGAAGAAAGCTGGAGGCACGGTGGTGGCAAGTCTGCCTTTGGAGACCTGTCTCCCACAGCATTCTCAAAGTACGTTGAGGAAGCGTGGGTTAGACGAGTGGACAGTGAGGTGGATCGAGAACCCATTGAATGGCAGAGCTCAGAGGGTTGTGATCAGCCATGTAGAGTCCAGTTGGAGGCTGGTAACAAGGGGTGCTCCCCAGTGGCCAGTACACTGGGTCAATATATGATCAATATATTCATCAACAACAAGGATGAAGGGACAGAGTGTTCCCTTCAGGAAGTTTGCTGACGACACAAAACCGGGAGGAGTGGTTGACACGCCAGAAGGTTGTGCTGTCATTCAACCAGACCTAGATGGGCTGGAGAGTTGGGTGGAGTGGAACCTAATGAAGTTCAAGAAGGGTGAGGTCCTGCACCGAGACAGGAATAAACCCATATACCAGTACAGGTTAGGAGTTGACCTGCTGGAAAGTAGCTCTGCAGAGAGGGACCTGAGAGTTCTGGTGGACAAGATGACCATGAGCCAGCAATTTGCCCAGGTGGCCTAGAATGCCAATCGTCTCCTGGAGGGCATTAAACAGAGCATGGCAAGCAGATCAAAGGAGGTCATCCTCCCCCTTGACTCTGCCCTGGTGAGGTCCCACCTGGAGTACCATGTCCAGTTCTGGGCTCCCCAGTTCAAAGACAGGGAACTGCTGGAGAGAGTCCAGCGGAGGGCTATAAAGAGCATCAAGAGCATGGAGCACCTGTCTTCTGAGGAAAAGCTGAGAGACTCGAGAGCCTGGAAGAGAGAAGACTGAGAGAGATCCTCATGAATGATTATAAAATCTAAAGAAGATGTCAAGAGGATGGGGCCAGACTCTATTTTGTCCTGCCCAGTGACAGGACAAGGGGCAACGGGCACAAACTGGAACACAGGAAACTCCATCCCAACATAGAATCACAGAATGGTCAGAGTTGGA
>VXBW01000477.1:200463-257222 GCA_013400375.1 Thinocorus orbignyianus
TGATCACCTGGATGCCACCCTGCGCGCCCTGCTTCGGCAGGGGAGAGTTGGACTAGATGATCTCCGAAACCCCCTTCCAACCCCTGAGACTGGCCGTTAATAGGCCTCTGTGCCTGCGGCCTGGTACCCTCGGCACCACATCCCCCAGTACCATCCCCTCGGACTACAGCTCCCAGCATGCCCNCATGCGGCCTCCGCGCTCCGCCGCCCCGGCGGGCCGTTGGGGGCGGCCGCACGTGGCCGGGGCCCGGTGAGGCGGCGGGGGGGGGAAGTTCTTTCCTGTGANTGCAGGGGCGGCAGGGCCGGGGAGCCGCGCGCTGCACGCTGCGTACGCGCCGCCGCGCGGGGCAGGCTGGGAAGCGCAGTCCGCCTCTCTCCCTGGGGGGAGGAGGCCAGTAGGCGGCGGGAGGGGCNGGTGGGAGGTGTCCCTGCCCATGGCAGCGGGGTTGGAACTGGATGATCTTTAAGGTACCTTCCGACTCTGACCATTCTGTGATTCCATGATTCCATGTAGGAGAAGCTTAAAATTTGTGTACTTGGGCACCAGACAGTAAAGACTTAAAATATGCTGTAACTCATATGTAATATCCCCAGCACCGTATTTTATGTGACCAGGCTGCCTTGGTAAATCCCATGTGTCGCTTTAATATCTCATCCTGTGTCCTTACATAAATTCAGGTGGCTTTTTTGTGGTAATTTTTTTTTTCCTCGTGATACAAAAGATAATAACATCCCAGAAATAGTAACTTTGTCATAGTGGAGGTAGATTCCAGAGGCTGTGGAGCTAGTTTTCCTCAATGAAAAACCCTCTTTCCTGCTGCATGTTTTCTGGAGTTCCCTGCTAGGAAGTGGCTTGTAAGTAACTTTAATGTCTGCTATGAAAGCAGGTAATGATTTTAAAAAAAAACCACAGCAATTACCAAACATCACCCAAACCCCCCAAGCAAAACCCCCAGCAAACTAACCAGTACCTTCGTATTATTCCATATACCCACAATCAAATATAATTTAATTTTCTAGAAAAGTGAAATATGACAGGGAATATTAAGCAAATTCTACTTTTAATTTTTTTTTTTTTTTTGTCAATTAAAAATCTTTCAGCAATCTCTTGCAGCTTTCTCTCTCACTGCCTTGGTACACGGGAGCGTCTTTATTTTTAGATTCCTTGTGACCTGTTTGCATTGGGAATTCAGAACTTGTCTACCCTGCTTTTTCCAGAAACGTGCTGTGGATGACTAGAAAACTATTAGGTTTAGAGTAAAGAGGAAGTGAAACCTCATTGGCGGAAGTGATTCATGCTATATTAAGTGTTTTCTTAATTAGCACCTGTACCACATGCTTGCATTAAAAAAGGGCTGACAAAGTGTGCAGCACTTTGCCCTGCATAGAAATGCACTGAGAGCTGCCATTTAAGCTTTGGGTTCTTCTAGTGAAATTTTTGCTAGAATTACTGAAACTGCTTCTAGTGTCTTAAGCTAAAGCAGGGGTGAGATCTTTCTAATGTTTTTCTCAGAACACAGAGAAGAAAAATGATACAAAACCAGCCTTTTTTTTTTTTTTTTAATTTTGCACTTATATTTGAGCTAAATAAAGCTATTTTTAAAAGCAGGGATGTCTTGTGTCATGAGGCCATTGAAAGACAGTGGAAGCATGGAAAGGGTAACAGAAAAAAGTAAGGACCATAAAGGGTTATGTGGGAATGTGTCTGAACCAGTATCAAAGGCCACATCTTGAATGTAAGGCCAGCAGTATTAATAGTGGAATTTTATTAACAGTGACTCTGTATTGACTTTTATAAAGATAAAATGTAGGTTTCCAAAGTAGATCTTTCTTAATCATGCTCTTTCTGTGTTGGAACTTCTAACCTTGCAATGCTTTGAAACTAATGATTAGCAATACTACAGGTGCCTCAGTCCAGGATTTTGAAAGTTATAGATAAATGAATGCGTAGAACATAATTTTTAATTTAATGACTTTCTGATCTCACAAGTAAGATTCTCATTCAGTGGGGCAGCCACATCAGAGGCCACTAAGTTTTCTGAGAGGTATAATTACTACCATGATCATTCAGGTCAGTGAACGTAGCATAGAGAAGCACTGCGTGGAGAAATGACCTTAATGAACTAGTCTTGTGGTTACAGGCACCTGAATTATTGTGACTAGACCAGCAGATGAAGGTGCACTTGCTATGAAATTCACACTGAGATTTTATGACATCCCAAAATGCTAGCTTTTATGGAGAAGTCATGGATAAAATTATTACCAAGAATGACTGATTTTTCAGCACGATAGAGTTATGCTAAATGAAATCATCTTGGGTATCTGCACGTAGGAAATATATTATACATGTTTTCAAAGCAAGTTTTCCTGTGTTAACAGGTAAAAGTGAATTGCTGAGATGCAGGGAACCTAAATTTTGTTACTGACCATAAACACGATAAATACGACGTACTTTTTCCCCTGAGATCTTTTTATGTAATTGGTCAGGATACGGGTTGAGTACCTCAGCCTTCTCATCCGTTGTTCCCAGCTTGCCGGTCTGATTGACCAGGGGGCCTACGCTTTCTTTGACCTTCCTTTTCTGGCTGACATACCTGTAGATGCCCTTCTTGGTATTCTCTGCGTTCCTTGCCAAGTTCAGTTCCAACTGCACCTTAGCCTTCCTGACTCCACCTTCACACAACTGGGACACATCTCTCTACTCTTCCCAGGATACTGGTCCCTACTTCCACTGCCCATGTGTTTCCTTCTTGCCCTTCAGCTTGACCAGTAGATCTTGATTCAGCCATGCTGCTCTCTTGCCTGCCTTTCCTGATTCTTATATCTGGGGATCGAGAGCTCTGGTGCCCTGTCCTTAGGGGACTGCCAGGTCTGTTCTGCTGCCTTGTCCCCAAGTGCAATTTACTAGGGGGTCTTACTATCTCCTTGAACAACTGAAAGTTTGCTTTCTTGATGTTCAGTGTCCTGACTTTACTCTTTACCTGACCCATACCCCTCAGGACTGCAGACTCCACCAGTGGGTGATCGCTGCAGCCCAGGCTGCCTCCAGTGGCTCCAATTAACCCATGATTAGTTCTGCTTGGGGGCCTGTTCCATCCTCGTATGCAGCGGATGTTACTGAAGCAGTACTGTTGAAATGAAGTTGACTTAGGCTCTTGTCATCATAGTCAGTTTCATACCTATCTTGTAGTCTCACTTTTTAGGTATGAAGTAAGGTAGAGTTTTTCTGGTGTGCGCCATTTGTGATCAAGGTACAAGCTGAGAGACCAGAGCAGAAGACTGAATTAAAAATTTGGGATGAGCAGGAGTGATCTTACCAGTAATTTTCCTACAGGCATTCTCAAGCTGTTTGGCCTGTGACTCTGTCTTAAATAGCTTGAAGATTATATGCTTATTCAGAAATGTCAGCGGCTTGTAATAGCTGGTTTCATAGCTAGGTATCTCATTTTTTAATGATAAATTTTAGTTTTGATAAATATTTTAATTTTGATAAATAATTTTGTTATCAAGTGACACATCTGTGCAACATGCTCTTTTTGTCTCTCACTGAAAATCTTTCTAGGTGTGTAAAAACCTTAATTCTGGTCCATCAGATTATAAGATACCTATCATTTAAGCTGGTTAGAAGCTAGAGGTTGGACGGCAGCTGGGAGCTGAGAGAGCACAGTAGCAGCTAGAAAAGGTAGTGGCGATTTCAGTAGAAGGTCTTTGGTGGGCTGGTCCTGTTTTGTTTTTATTCAGTCAGTACTGAATCAGCACAATTACACAATGTGCTGTTGGAAGTGCTCTGTTCTGGCTGGAATGTTGAACTGAGGAGTTCACTCCTCTGATGAGCATGCGTTTGGAAAGATAGAGGTAATAGTTGGGGTTGTTCTGGACGTTGTCTCAGAAGGAGGGGGGGGAATTTCAGCAATACTAATACGGGTTAGTACTTAACATTCTCAATGTGACATTTGTTATTACTGTGCTCCAACTTGAAGCTTGCTACTGATCAAATCTGAAACTATCTATAATTGAAGCGTTTTAAGAATAAAATTGGGTGTAAGAAGGCTGTTCAGACTTCTGGTTATATTTTTAATATCTAAAGTGAGAGCTAATGTAGAAAATTCTTTGTTAGTCGTCTGACTATTAGTGTTTGTGGCCCCTGTCAGGCAATAGCAGACTTCTCTGTTTAAAATGAAAATCAAACACTTTCTAATCTAGGTTAAATGCATTAGAATTTTAGTGTGTTATGCCACTACTGTCAGTTTTGCCAAAACTTACGGGCTGCAACTTGATAGGGGTTTTTGTAGTTATTTTTGTATCTTATCAGGTTGTTCTAGCTGCTGGTAGAATCACTTCTTTAAATACAGTATTCTAGCTTGTGGTTGTCAATTTCTAATTGTATTTAAGTTGAGAAAATAGGGTATTATTACAAGAAATCTCTAATACCACACTGTGCTTTGGTTTTGCAAGGAGGAGTATGCTTGCTTGTCAGTAAGCTTGGATTGGTTCCATGTTCCCTGGAAAACCAGAAGAATGTTGACAAGTTCTGTAGTTTTTTCACTATTGCTGTTGCTTTCAAATATGTTTGAGATGTACAAGACATTAGTACACAAAATATTTCTTGAGTTCAGTATTCTGATAGATTGTTTCAACCTTCTCTGTTAGACATCGGAGAATGAGTCTGAAGTTCTGAAAATCCTTGGGGTTTTTTTGACAAAGGGTAGAGCATGCTCAGAGTTGAGAAATTATTATTGTCAGGAAAGAATTGGACTGACACCTAATTCGACTTCTTCAAAAAGCTCTGCTGAATTAATTAGGTGGTGGTATTCGCTCTGTGAAACTTCCAGATGCCTGTTAGAATATGCCTGTTAATTGACAGCTCAAAATTGAAAGGCATTCGGGTTACTGTGATTGTTTGGAAGTAGACATGAGCATTTGATGAATTATTGGTCACATGTATGCCCTTGCCACTAGTCGTTCTTTTTTTCCCCCAGAAATGACAGAATTTTGTCAGATGAGAAATCTCTGGGTGCTTAGATTTGAAGCAGTACTGCTCAGGAACATCTTATTGCTGACTATTTCAGTACCTCAGTAGTCAATGTTAGCCATGTACTTGTGGTTAGGATAAGGTATTTTATTTTATTTAGTTCCTTGTGCTCTGGCTGTGATTAGACTGACTTTTTTTTTTTAGTTTTATTTTATTTTAGTGACTTGTGCTTTGGCTTCTTTCCAGCCATCGTGCTAGCACTTCTGGTTGGCAGGATTGCCTGTTGAGGAACTGATCTCGCTGTAATCTGTGTGAGAGCAAGTTGCGTGAACGTTGTTGCTAGCACAACAGAGGCAGGTATGGAAAAGGGGAATGAAATGATGGCAGGGGAGCTGCTTGGGTGCTCCTGCTGTTCAGTGTGTAACCACAGCCCCAGCTGGTCAGGCCTCCTCAGCTGCTTGTTGGAGTTCCTGGCAATTTTGTACTCTGCTTTCAAAAAGAATATTTGGAGTCTGTTTAGGGATTTTGGTAAGTCTCGAAATACTGTGCAAACCCAGAAGTTTTGAGTTTAGAGCAGACTTTTCCTACCTTTTGCTAAGCTTCTTAGGAGCAAGAGTCTGAATTGCAAGTTCACATTCTGCGTGATGGCAAACCTGCAAGCTTCAGTTGCTGTGTCGGTACTGCAGTTATTTTTTGGTATCATATTGTGTTCAGATACTTCTGATCTTTCCTGTTTTGTGAAGTTACCTTGAGCTTCTGTATGAATTATGCTTTTTAGAGATGATCTGCACCATGGTTCCTACAAAAAGGTTTATAGAGCTCTACTGTTTTCCTATTTCTTGTCCTTTTTTAAGAAGCACCTCTTGTTTGTTAAGCCTTTCCCCTGCCAGTAGAAGCCCCAGGGTTTAAGGCAATTTAAGGCGTAAAGCATTTTATAGGTCTACTCTATGATCATCTAATCAATGATCTCTAAGGTCCCTTCCTCTCAACCATTCTACGATTCTATGAAAAAGTAAAATGTTAAATGTTGGGGTTGGTTATTTGTTACAGCAGTTGTATTACTGCTTTACCTTTGCAAGGTATTTGTCAAGTACATTTGTCTGACGTGATTGGAGAATGATAAAACTACTGTGTGTTTATATTTTTCTGAAAAGCTTGTGGACCATTTCCACGCTAGTAAAGAGCAGTGCTAAGTGAAATAAGTCAAAAGTTCCTTAATGTCTATATGGATTATTTTCTGTTAAAAACCTAAATTGTCTACTGTGAGAGGTATTGTATGAATTCCATCTTCTCAAGAATGAATCTGTCTTGAGATAAAAGTCTAAAGCAAAAGACTTGCTTTAAGTATAGAGGACAGCTAAGCTGTTACCTTTTTTTTTTTACAATATGAATGCTTATTCATTTAATGATTTTTTTAAATAACTCTTTCACTCATACTGAACAAATTGGGGAGTTGAAATGTATCTCACCATATATTATTAGTGTTGGCTGCATTCCTTTTATGTTGGCTGATTCCTTTTGAAGAGAAGAAACAGTCCATCTGTGCAGATTATAAAGCCCAGTGCAAACTCCTGAATTCAAGAATTAGCACATTTTTAATATTAAAATGTAAGATAATTTGAAATTAATTTGTGCTTAAACAGCTTAACTGTGACTATAAACAAGAAACAAGTCCTGTTTTTATAATTCCTTGTGACTTTTTAAGGAAACTTACTTTCAGTTCATGGAAAATAAATCAATGAGAATGATCACATCGCTTTGGCAGTAGAGTGAGTTCAGCTCTACTTACCTGGTTTTAGCTATGCATGTTGTATAGTAGGGTTGCAAATGGACAACAAAAAAGTACCTGATTACTTTCAAGTATTGTCCTGAGTTCCAGCCTCTGTAGTGTAACAAAAGAAAAAAAACAACCCAACTATACGCCTTTGAAGTTCTACTAGAAACGTTTCTAGGAATTGAGGATGTTGTTCTTATGGTGGAGGGAGGATTCTGGTAGTGTAGTTGCTTAATAAGGTGTAAAGTGGTATCGTCAGGTGTTCTGCTTCAAAGTATGGACACATCACTGCAGTGTTAAAACAACTGGTGATGTTTAACTTCATAATTAAATCATTAAATGTTTTGGGGGTTAAAAAATCTTTCAAGAAAATTCTACTTAATTGAGCAGGAACGGTGTAGTGTGTTGTTAAAATCATAGGTGGTAGGACTCCAAATCTGAACAAGTTAGAATTCACTTTTGTGATGATTTCATAAATGTGAATTTCAACATTTCAGAAATGGATGTGCTTCTGGTCCTGTTTATAATTTCTGTTACAACAACAGACTTTATCCAGTCATGACCTGAAAATTGTATTTGGCATTTTGATTGAAGTAGTTCAAACTCTAACCGTCTATGGTATCAAAACTCTGTATTTCTGTGGATTTCTTGAGACTTCCTACCAGGTTGGTTTGTTTCCCCCCCCTCCCCCTCTTTATTGAACTATGAATTATTGAATTATTTTAAAACTGATGTATTTTCTTTTTCTGAAACTAATGTGTAATAAAATTGTTTTTCTTAATGATGTCCTCCTGTCTCAATTTCTCTACTTTATTTTTCAAATGATAATACATAAAGCTAGTTAAACTCTTGGTGAGTTTTGGTTTTATTATACTTCAGTATTATGAGATGCATTTTTATGAACTAGGAGGGGGAAGTGTTTTCATTTAAAATTGTGTGCTTTAACATTTGAGTTGGTAGCCAATTAATTTTGGAGCTTTAATAACACATTTTTTTATGGACTTTTAATTTCTAGAGTATAAATATTTTTGCAGTGACAACGTACTGAAGTTCTTTCATAATACAGTCATTTGGGCTGCTGTATGCTGTTTTCTTCATCACTCTTTAGGTTCGTTCTCTGTACAGTTATGTATATACCTGGCTTAACAACAGTGAGGATCAGCTTGACTAACAGTAGAATTTTATTTGTCCATGCAAAAGAAAGGTGGAAGTTTTCATTTCAAATACAGTTGTTTGCTTACTTCCACAACTTCCTTTCCTTTCCTTTCTGAAGTTGGTTGGTGGTGTAATGGAAGAAGCTGGATCTCAGGAGATGGGGGTGAATAACCAGGATCAGCTGGTGAACAGCAAGTGCAATGAATTGTCCGATGTGGTGTTGCAGCACGTGCAGTCCAACTGTTACAGCCTGGAAAACATGGCATTGGAAGAAGCTGAGTATATCACAAAGAACAGAAAGCACCCGGGGCCCACGTGCTGCTCTCAGGAGTCTCGTGAAGAGACTCCTGGGAGAGAAGAAGCTCGTACTGATCCACCTGATGGCCAACAAGATCCAGAGAGTGAAAAGCACAAAGAGAAAACTTTGGGTATGTCCTTCTTGGCATTTTGATTTTCTTAAATGGCTTTAACATTTTCATAAAATGGATTTTCTGTGTCTCGAGTTTACTTTGCAGCCAAAACTTGTCATCTTTAACAGGATATTCTGAGAAAACGTGTACTTCTGCTTAGGAAAGCAAAGTTCTTAATACACATGTAAGAATCCTCTTGCTGGTAGGGCTATTCTTACAGGACCTTTAATAATAGTAAGAAAAAGAATAAGAATAATGTGTTAATTACTAATTGGTTTTTTTAACTTTCCAGTTCTTGGGTTAACTTTTAAATTTGGGACTGCAGTGTTCTATGCTACCAAACCACTGCTGATATTTGAATTCCAAAGGCTTATTAAAAACACTTGTGTAAATATCTTTTATTAGCAAAATGTAACCTTTTAAATCTAGCTCTTTCATATTTTTTCTTTTTTTCATTGTATTAAAAACTAGAAAACAAAAATATTTTGAGCTTTTAAGAAATTAAGTTTTGCTTTCCAAGTTGTCTAATGGCTCATACACAAGATGAATTTATTCTTACTGTTGATGACTTCCTATTTGTCATCTGTTAGGATTATACAGCTAGCAAAACAAACAATGTAACTCAAATGAATTTCTCATGATTCTATATTTTACTTCTACAGACAGGCTGCTTTTCTGCTACGTTTTTTCTCAATGTGTTTGTATTTCATCTAATTCATAGGAAAAGAAGTGCTTTTATTAATGAAAGCCTTGAATACACTTTCTACTCCGGAGGAAAAGCTGGCAGCTTTGTGCAAGAAGTATGCTGATCTGGTAAGTAATTTGTAAGGACAGCAGGAGTTATTCATGTGTTAATATTAACTGTGGAATGTAGGAACTTCTAATACGGGACAGTTAATGATTTTGAGTATTTCACAGTGTTGGTAGGAGGAGGGGAAAAAAAAAAATCCACTCAGGCTTATTATGAGTTTCGCTTTAGCCAAACTTGCATGTAGTGATTTCACTTCTACATGACTGCCTAAATCCAAAGAAAAAATAGGTTATGATAACTTTTTGGTAACTTGGTGGTGGAGCATAACATTAGGATTATCAGAAACACTAACAATTTCTTTAGAGAGTAATTGTTTTCATAGTTTGTGTCTGTTGACAATGCTTTTGTGCTAGCACTTTATAATTTATACCCTTTTGGATAAAGCAAAATAACATACTGTAATAATGAGTTTTGGGGGAAAAAAAGTGTCAGTTATACTTAACTCTTTGGGGTTAAGTATAGTTTCCTACTTCTTCCAGGAAGTTGGAAAGGGCTAGGTTTAGTTTTGCCTTGTGCTTTCTAGTCATGCAAAGAAATGGATAGGAAAGTATATGTTTCTTCAGTAACAAACCAGAGAGGCAAAATGTTGGCAATAATGAATCATAAAGTGTGTTCCCACCTGAAGCAGGAGAAATAATAATTTTTTCTCTATCTTAATTGATGGTGAAATTGGGGGTGGAGGTGGGCTGTGGAGCAGGGAAGGTTCACAAATTGACTTTTCAGAATGTGCCTGGAGACAAAAATGCTTCACTTACTCATCTTGAGACAGGGACAGTCAAGAATGGAAAGACTAGAAATACTGTTTGTGTATGTTTTCCCAACATATTTTTATATAAAAAATGAGTGCAAACCTTAAGAGATAACTGACTATCTTGGAAAAAAGCGTAAGGTTTGCCTTCTACAGATGTCAGGTGTTATATACACGAAAATGATATAGTGGCTGTACAACATGGCATAGCTCTTCTGAAATAAATTTATTTTTCCTTTGAGATTATTAATGTCTCCAGAGCTTTGAGGATGAGCTGTCGGGTAGTGTTTTTACTCTCAAGAGGCAATACTAATTACTAAGAACAGGTTAAGGTTAGTTCTCTTCAGGAAATCCTGGGTCCTCTTTGGAGGTCTGTTATGTTTTGCTTTGTTTCCTTTGCTCTTTCTTACATGCATGCTCTTGTTCACATGAGGGAATTTCCATCAAGACTGGCAACTTCTCTAAGAAGTCACTTTCATTTAAATAAGAAGCAAAATACTTCCACAGTGCACTTCAAGAACAGGGACCCCACCAAAAATGAGCTTTGCTATTGTGAGAGAAAAATGCAGTAAAAGAGTTAGTTCCTCTGAGCAATTGCTTGTGCATGTCTATTAGAAAAGTCTGTTTGAATGAGCAGCTCCTGTGTCAGATCGGTGGTGATCACGATGGCCTGCATGAGGAGCTAGGTTGGCATGAGTTCCTTGCTTCTGCAGAAAACAGTCTGCATTATCTTTACTTGAGTTTTCTTGTTGAAGGAAAGATCTCAAAACAGTTAGGTAACAGCTAGACCAAAATAATTGTAATTTCCCTCAAGAAGCTTGGCAATTAGGAATGATGTTCACGCTATGGTTTATCTCCCCTTCCAGGAGAGGATCCATAGTCCGTAGGTAGAGTAAGCATTCACAGATACTCACCATCCTCGAAAACCAATTGCTTTCCCCATGGTGCTCAGAACTGCTGGGAAGTTGGGTGGGAGCTTGTCTGGGTGCAGCAGTAGCTCTGTTTTAGCTGAATGAGTCTTAGAGATACACTGTTCCCCTCAGAAAGTTTAGATCTGGATTGTGATTTAGATTTCGATTGAATCTGGTTGTGTTCCTTTGAAGATGCATTCTTTTCTTCAGGATAGCAGTGGTGAACCACTGACATAGGTGTCAGCTTTAATGCCAGCAGAGGTTTGAACTGTTTATGACAGTGCATCTACAATGCTCTTTTTCTTTTTTTAAAGATTCATCTTTAAAGCTCACTGTCAGGTTTTTCAGTGGTGTCTCATGAAAAGGACTGTACAATAAAGGTAGGAATGCCTCTCTCCTGGCAAAAGATCTTCCACAGTTTTTTTTTTTTCCTAATTTGGAATCTATCAGGAGATCAATTTGTGACACAGGAAAGCTTGCATCCTTGGTGATATGTCTCACACTGGCATACTTTTACAGGCCTAAAGCAGGAGCACAGCCATTTGAAGTGTTTTTTATAGCCACCTAAGAAAAGGGCTTCTTATGTCTGGATATCAAGTATTTCCATAACATTCTTTTTCGCTAAACTAGATCAAATCCACATTTAATTTACTGTTGTTATGGAGGTCCTTAACTTTATTTATTCTTTCTCCTGTGTTTCAGCATTATTTTGAGCTCTTTCAGAAAACCTGCATTGTATTCTTCTCTGTCATGGTGATGTTCCTTGTTGCCAGCCTTCTTTTCCTGTGGTGTCCTGAGGCTGAGGCACTGTCTAATAAGGAGCAATGTTGCACTTATCATTGTTACCCTCTTTACAGTAGGACAGACTCTAAATAGCATGGTTTCTCGGGGAGCCCAAAAATCATGTATAATGGTACTTACTCTCAACTAGGTATCAATGCAAGAACCTTCTGTTCACTGAATATTCATAGAATATATTTTGAAGTCAGCACTGTATAGAAAGTTTAATGCTGTCATCTGCCATGGAAGCAGCGTAAAGGAAATAAAATTTTTTTTCTGAAGTTGTTGAGATTTCAGATCTCCTTAAGTCATCAAGGTCTGGGCTGTGCAACTTTTATAATATTTGACTTGATTTGTCAGGGCTGCTAGTTGTATCTCTTCCTTTCTGAAATACCTTAGCATTTTAAAAACTGGTGTGAGTTAACTGCTTCTTTCGGTAGGGTCTCCTGCTGATGAGAAAAAAGTCCACATGACTCTGGAGTTCTCTTTTTGATAGTAAAAACAGGACCTGTTGGATAAACAGCTGAGTGTACCTTGCAGATGAGAGAGTGGAAAAAGTTGTGACTTGTTGAAAAACCAGTCTCAGTCAGCTTTTAATTGTATCTGCTACACCCTCCTTCCTCAAGGCTAGTCCTATCCTTGTAGCTGAATACAAGCTGATAGCCCACAGTCAGCAGGTCCGCTGTCCCTGTTCCTCAAAGGCAAATGTTTGATAAGTCATTGTATATTTTCGTCTTGTGTTCTTACACATTTTGGGTTTTCTGAAGGATGATGGGAGTTTCTCTTTAAGGTCAGCTTGGGGATTTTAATGAAATTGACTTCCTTGCGTTCACCTGAAACATTTAAAAGTTTTTTTCAGTCTGCTCATCTAGATGCATAAAGATAGTTTCACCTATGTTTGTTTAATAAATATACTCTCTGATGGTAGTTGGAGGAGAGCCGGAATGTTCAAAAGCAGATGAAGATACTGCAGAAGAAACAAGCACAAGTTGTGAAGGAGAAAGTCCACTTGCAGAGTGAGCACGGGAAGGCCATTTTGGCACGTAGCAAACTGGAATCTCTCTGTCGGGAGCTTCAGCGTCATAACAAGACTTTGAAGGTTAGTTTGTTTACATAAATTGCAGTGGGAGTAGTGGTGGAAATCTTATGTACTGATTTCTGCCTAAAATCAGGACTGCTGCTCTTTACTTTCCTCTTTGTCCATTACCTGTACCTGCAGAAGATGAGTGGCGTGTGGCATAAGTGTACCTGATTTTAAGGTAAATAATATGGGGATAGTTCAACTTGTTATTTCCCCTCCCCACCTGAGCCTGGTTTGTGGATCATCCTGCTTGCAGTGTGTGATCTTGCCGTGTTTGTTTCTGGGAACTATGCCGATGACTGTTGGGAAAAATAGCACGTGTGAAATAACAGTAGCATGAAATGGCAGGGTATCAAAAAAGGCTTAATTCTGTCAGAATATAATGAATGGGAGTGAAATGGAAGAGAACTGAGAGATTTCTCTCTGTGATCACTGTAGGAAACTTCATTAACTTCATCAATGCTGTTTCTAACATCTGGGTGATTCTTACATTTGCAAAGGAATTCATGTAGCATCTTATAGTACTGGCCCCTACGTAATGTTAGTAATGATAAGGACAAAATTCTCTAAAAGTTTTGAAATTTCTAGATTTTTGTTTCACACACTTCATATGGGTAGGCAGCATAGCATGTTATGATTGTGGTTAATTTAACTCTTGCACTCTAGAACTTGGAACTCTGCAAAAGTGAATTATTACCATTGTTTCTGACTCAAAAATGTGAAAAAAGTGCATGGTTTGGCTTGAACACGTTAATATTCTCTCACAAAAGGAAGACAACATGCGGCAAGCACGTGAATATGAAGAAAAAAGGAAAGAAGGAACTGCACACTTCCAGATTACGCTGAATGAAATTCAGGCTCAACTGGAACAGCATGATATGCATAATGCCAAGCTCCGTCAGGAAAATATTGAACTGGGGGAAAAACTGAAGAAACTCATTGAGCAGTATGCATTGCGAGAAGAGGTGCTTACATTATGCTTTTGGTGGAATTCTGTTAGTTACTTGGCTGTAAGGATCAGATCATTATCTAAAGGGGAGAAGAAACCCTAATACTTCACAGCCATTGTGTGTGTATATGTGTATATATATATATGTATTTTAAATTAAGCTGTTTGCCTCACTACTGTGAAAAATTAAGTAGCTGTTTTGCCCCCTCCATGCCTTTCCTGTTTGGTTTTGCATATCTAAATTCAAGATGCTTTGAAAAAACATCTTGCACAGTGAAAGCAGTCAAATAGAAATAAATTGTCCAGAGATTGTGGAATCTGTCTTGAGAGGTATTTAGAACTCAGCTGGGCAAGGTGCAAGCAACCTGATCAGACTCTGAAGTTCACCCTAGTTTGAGTGGACAAAGCGGTTTCCAGAGGTTATTTCCAACATACGTACGTGTTAATGTTTGAAGTTCTTCTAAATTATAATTTCACAGTATAATGGGAGGGGTTATATGGTTTGTTCTCTATCTTACTTGGTATTTGGTTTTGTTCGTTAAGGTTGGGGGGTTTTTGGTAAACTTCTTTGTGCGTGTAGCTCTTCTTGTTGGCATAGAATCAAGATAAGCTATCACACTTCAAGAATATATTGAGACTAGTGACATGGGAATTATGGTAATTTAGGGCTAGTTGAGCTGGCTCTAGTTGGCACCAGTGTGTAAGCTAGCCAGTCGAAACTACAGTAATTGAAAACAGCTAATTCTCCTTGTCAAAGAGAAAACCAAGCTTCAAGGAATTCTGTAACTTACTTCTTAGTTGGCATAGGTTTGGAATATAATTTTTCAACTGTTTTTGTTCTTTTTTTTTTTTTCTCCCTCGAATTGGAGTCAGTTAAAAAGCACTCTGTAGACTCTATCTTCCCACTTTTTGCTCTCATTGACTATTTATGTCATGGGAAAGAGAAAAGGTAGGAAGCTGACTTGTGGTACTTCACAGATGGAAGTAAGACTGCAAAATTCAATGACGTGGAATTCCATTGTCCAAATAAACTGTTGTTGCAGATCTTGCTCGCTTTGATCCTTATTAATCATGGGGACCAGAGTTTTTAGATACAATCAAGTACAATTAGAATTAGAGGTAGATACACCAACTTTAGAAGAGAGGTTGTAGACTACTTGTTAGAGGATTTTTGAAATACTAGGTGTGAAGAGACTGACAGTGTTGTACCAATTTAATAAAATATGCATCTGGCTTTCATGAAAGACAAAAGCCATGTAGCTATAATGTATGACTATAACGGGAGGAAAAAAGCATGTAAGACAGTCTTTGCCCCTTTTTCTTCTGCGTGGAACCTATAAACAGTATGCGTCTCCCTGTACATGTACACTTACATTAATTGACCTGTACATTATATTTGACTAAAATCACTTTCTTTCTTCCTCTAGCACATTGATAAAGTGTTCAAACATAAAGAACTGCAGCAGCAACTTGTGGATGCCAAACTTCAGCAAACTACCCATCTTATTAAAGAAGCAGAGGAAAAGCATCAGCGCGAAAGGGAGTTTGTAAGTGAATTCTATGTATGTTAAGAAAAATAACAAACCCCCCCCAAGACATTCTTTTTAATTACTTAAAGTAAATAAAGCAAACTGGAGGGACTATATTCTGAAAGGTAGGATAGATTTCAACATAAAGACTGAGATTTAAGTTTTGTTTATGTGTGTATTATGCCTGCAATATTAATGTCCATATTCACAGGAAAGTATTATTACTGTTTGCATGTTCTTAGCAAATGTACTGGATATCATTTAGATTTTTCTTAGACTAGGAAATGTCTTGAACTGAAACACTAAAGGAACTTTTTCACTGTCTTGTAACTTCTGGTTTTATGCTATAAGAAAGCAGAATAGAATATACGTTCTTCTGAACTTTCTGTCCCCAAAACTATGCCTGGTGTTTTATTTGTATGTTGATAATCAACAACTTACTTGCTGTCTTCCGAGAAGTAAGCTTCCAATTGAAAAATAATACCTAAGTGAAGATTTCTTTTATATTCCTTTACATATCTGTAACATATGGGAAAATGAAGGCTTTTGCCCAGAATCTTGAAATGACCGTCCAATGTTGGATTTTGGATTGGTTTCTATTATTAAAATGTAATTTTGGAATCCTAAACTGATGAAAATATCTTCAAAGATGAATCTACAAAATGGTGTCAAGTTGAAGCAGAACTGAACTAGTCTCTAAAGGTGTTATTAGTGACTAGAGACATGGAGGTAGAAAAAAATTAGAAGTTACAGACCAGGTCTAAATTACAAACAGTTTGCTGATGTACTACTCATGTAAGTGTAGCAGTTTAAACTTGCTATAGAAATAAAAACATTGACTCATGCTACTGATTAGAAAAATATGCCAATACAAATAATTTCTGCGTGCCACTACATGCTTTGAGTAGTGTTTATGAAAGTGCAGTATAGTAATGAAAAACCCATGTGAGAAAACTTAGTTGTATGGCCCTTAGGTAATGTTAACCTTTGTTCATTTTTCATCATAAATCAAGTTCTTTAAGCCATTCTTAGGAATACTTTATTAATTTTGTGGCATTTTGCAATTATTTCTTTTTTAGCTGCTGAAAGAAGCTACTGAGTCCAGACACAAATGTGAACAGATGAAGCAACAGGAAGCTCAACTGAAGCAGCAGGTAATTTTTTTTTTTAAATGGAATGCTCTTCAATACCAGTTGTTCTGAAAAGAAAATGCCAAGAGATTTGTGATTGTAGTGAACTGTCTTAGGATTCATCAGATGCAATATACTACTCGTGAGAAGTACTTGGTATTTTTTAAATTAAGTCTTAAATATCATTTCCAGTTAGTAACTCTAAAATAGTGAAGTGTAAATTTTGCAGACTTGACATTTTGTACTTGCTGTTTAATACATATGGAGAATACTCTTACTGGGAGGTACTAAAGTTAGTGTCGTTTTAAATTGATAGTATTAATATTACGAAGAATAGAATATATGAAAGTTTAAGAATCTGTTCATTGAGGCTACTTCTTTACCATTCCTTGGCTTCTCTGAAACTGTTTTTTTCTCTTCCAGAGGTTTGGGGTTTTTTTGGGTTTTTTTTGTGTTTTTGTTTTTTTTTTTTTTTGTTTGTTTTTAATCACAGTGATCTGGTTAATTCTCTGCATCCATTCTGCTGGTTTAGATCANTTTTTTTTTTTTTTTTTAAATAACTGTTCAGGGTCAGATGTTTGTTGTGACTGTAAAGAGTTGGGTGGGGACTTTCGCTTGTGCAGGTTTTGGAATTTGTTCCTTACTATTTCCATGCCATCCTGTTGTGGAGGATTAGGAGCAAGCAATGTCATGTTTATCCTGGTTTCAGCTGGGATACAGTTAATTTTTTTTCCAGTAGCTGCTGTGTTTGGAGTTAGTACAAGAATAATTTGATAACACATACAGGGTTTAGTTGTTCCTAAGTCCTAGTCAAGGATTTTTTCAGCTTCCTGTAGAAGCTGAGAAGAGAACATAGATAGGACAAGCCGTCCAAAGGAATATTCTGTGCCATAGGCATCATGCTCAGTGAGAGGGGAGAGGAATCCAGGATCACAACTTTGGATTAGCTGGGTGATTGGTAGTGGTGAGCATCATCAGGTGGTGAGCAGTTGTATTGCAATCACTTTTCTTTGTATATTCTTTTACTATTCTAGGTGGTGTTATCTTTGTCTTCTGTAACAGTTTGATTAAACTGTCTTTATTTTGACCCATGAGGACTTTTTTCTCTTTCCCCTCCTTTTCTGCATACCCTACTGGGGTCAGAAGTGAGCAGGCAGCTATCTGGTCCTAGTTGCCAGCTGAGCTTAAGCTATGATAGAGGTTTAGTAACCTAAAACTGAGTGTCTCTGTTTGCAAACAGTTGCTATATTCAAATTGTTTTCATGCTGTTGTGGCGGAGTTTTCCCCTGGCTCGTGCTCAAGCCATAACCATCAGTGGGAGTTGTGATGACTTGTACTTTGGGGGATGGCTGGCAACATAGCCAAAACACTGTCTGGAGTGGGGACCTGGATATCTTGTTCCTGTGAGAGCATGACTATAGGTCAGTTATCTCACTGTATAAATAGTGGACAGCCCAAGAGCCCTTTGAGCTCTCCTCTATGGCAGTGGGCATGCCAGGATCTCCCCTTGAGTGGGAGCTCTTGCTAAAGTTCTACTCCTCAAGGTTGAGAGATCCCTTGCCGCAGCAGGTTCTCGGTAAATGACTAATAGCATGCTAAGTTTTGAAATCTTAGTGATGTAAAGGACTTATGTCTAAAGGATTATATATGCACAAACCGTTGACCAAGTCTGGGGCTACAATTGGATCTGGCTGCACCTAGACTCATCTTAGAAGGAGTTCAGAAAGCAGGGGAGGTCCTTTCTGAATGTCATGACCCAGTGACAGGGTCTCTCTGACAGCTTGTCTCACCCTGTCCTTTATGCAGTAAATAATCTAGTGTGCCTTGTAAAACACTGTCACATTTACTATTAATTTTATTAAATCACTGTTTCACCTTAATAAATATTTCACTACTTGTGTCTTATGAGTGAAGTCAGTCGCTCTGCCTGGGACAGCTGTGAATGCTGCAGCAAAATCCTCTCTGAGAGTGGAGAGATGGTCTCCAGGTTTGTGAGCTGTGGTTCCAGGTCACCTGCAGTCATTTGCCACAGATGGACTTGCCACGTGAGGCAAAGGGAAATAATAGATTAAGCTGACATAGCATTTGAGAAGCAGCACCTATTCCTCTTATTGCTTCTGTTTTGTGAGGTTTTTATATTGAGTCTCCTTGCAAGCTCTGCTTCGTGTCCTTTTCTTGTACTTGGTGTACCTAATTCTCTCCCAGGCTTTCCAGCTGTTACATTTAAAGTCTGTGTGTATAATTGCATTTAACCACATGCACAATATACCCCAAGGTATCCAGTGACTTGGACTCACTCATATAGCCAGACTCTCCCAAATATTGTTTTTCTGCACTTAGACTTTTATGTGTTTTTCAAGTTGTTTACACTTTATTTAAAATCCTGCTGCCTTTTTGTTATGCTTTTTAAAAGTAAACAGTAGGTATGGTTTGTGGTTTCCTGGGACAGATTTTTTTCTTTTTTGTAGAATAAAATGAACTAGAAAGTTCAGTCAGAAAAATGACAGTCATGATCTACTGTTGACAAAGTAGACTAATTCCTGTTATGAGATTTCCTCTACTGTTAGAGGAACATACAATATTCCTGTGCTCTGAATTGTATTGTCCCGAAACCTCCAGTGTAAGAATTGAGGGAACTGATTACTTTTCAAATAGAATAAGTTCTCAGTAAATGGTCGTGTATTCTCAGAACATCAAACCATAGCACTAGTAGTATAAGTTGTTTAATAAGAAGCATCACCTAATATGTATTTTGTGGAAAAACTATATTAATTAACATATTTTGCAGTTCCTTCTTGATGATTGACCTCGTCTTGCAGGGCAGGAAAATTTTCTGTCATTGAACGTTAATGCCCTTCACTTGTGAAAGTGTAATGTTTTTCACTATTCAATTAATTCCTTGTCAATATTCTGTTCCCATGATTTTTTGATCACTAGGCAGATTTCATAGGTTGTGAGTGTACATTTTGATTTCTGGAATCAATCATGTTTATTTTGTCCCAGCCTTGGTTGTTAGCTTTGGCTGGTTAAGGTGGAAAGGTAGGTCTTTTCTGAGTTTAATTTCACTGTGTGCTGAATTTCCTGTATATTAAAGTCCACAGATGTTTGGGGTGGGTTTTTTTTTTAGTGTGGAAGCAAAAATGAGATTGTGATGAACTGTAATGTCTTCCAATGCTTTATTAACCTTAGAATATATTGCTGTTCTATAAACATAGAACTCCTCTTTTGTATATAATTCGAGTAGCATGTTTTCAGACAAGTTCTGCGTGCTTCTCAAATGGAAATTGTAGAATAGTATAAAAAAAAATCATCATCTACTATTTTAATTTTCCCTTGTACCTTAATGTTTTTGTATTAATATACAGCTGTTCAGATTAATGTGCTTGCCTCTTTCCCAACAGCTTTCTCTTTACATGGATAAGTTTGAAGAATTCCAGACCACCATGGCAAAAAGTAATGAACTCTTTACAACCTTCAGACAAGAAATGGAGAAGGTACTTATAGGATTACTTAGAGTTTCTTTCATAAAAAGTAATATAAAAATGTGTTCTCTAGGTGGGATGCATTTTAGATTTTTATAACAGTGTTCTGAAAATATATGGAGTATTTTGATGTTTAATTTGGATCATAAGATAGGTCATAAGAATTTGTCATATGAAGGTAGAGAAATAGAATTTTTTTTTCTTGTTTTTGACATACTTGCCTAAAATCTGAATCCCCATGTCAGTGTTTTATCAGAGTCATACAATACTTCTTGGTCTTTTTGGCTGTGCTTATGTTTTTAAACTCATTTTCCTGGCACTTTTTATTAGCTGTGCTTGAAGGTTGCTAGTCTTGTTTCTTTGAACAATCAGTCTCGTTTTTTTTGAATGGAGAATCTGTATTTGTGGGGTTGATTTTGTGCAGAAAGACTTTTCTGTAAAACAGCTTGTTCAAACTGGACTTGGAAAGTTACAGTACTTTCCAGGTGTTTCAACACAAGCCACAAAATTACCTCTTCTATTTATCTTTTGTAGATGACGAAGAAGATTAAGAAACTGGAAAAGGAAACTATAGTGTGGCGTACAAAATGGGAAAACAACAACAAGGCTCTTCTGCAAATGGCTGAAGAGGTAATTATCTGTTAAAGAGCAGTGTGGCTAAACTACAGTCTGTGTCCTAGAGAACAGCATACAGGTTTTCAGTTTCAGAGAACTGGAGGTCATACACAGTAGCTGCCTCTTGGATTTTCTGTTTCTGTGTAAATGGTACGGTTCTCCTCAGACATGGACATTAAAAAGCTGCTATCTGAATCTAAAGTCCTGACACACAAAGCTCAGCCTTATCTTTCCCTGCTTACTGTTTAATTGATGCACTGATGTGTATGAAATCATACAAGCTGAGTGAATTGAACGTGTTTTAATACACTGAGCAAAGTTCAATCAGTGCTGCAGTAGAAATCTATTTTAAATACACAAGACTGACATGGAGGAAATCCCCTGTGCGTGAGGCATCAATCACTTCCCTGCAGTGCTGCTGCTTTTGAGGTCACGAGGTGCCAGTACTTAATTGTAGGTGCAGCAGGAAAGGAGATAAACCAGTTTTCACACAAGCTGCACAGTTCTGCTTCCACTGTCTGTTGTATAATTCAAGTATATCAGGTGTGATTTTGCTAAACCACGTGCTAGGTTATATAGGTTCTGCTGTAGCACTGCTGGTCTTTCCTACCTAGCTCCTTCCAAGAACAGAGTGCCATGAGTATAGTGCCTTCCGACCAGGATTCTGCTGCTGGATTTCAGTTGTCTTGCTTTTATGCCCTTCTGCTTCCTATAGTTGCCATTATTTGGGTTCTAATTGGCTGCTTTACAGGACTTTGTATTAGGATCCTCACTGACACTCAGCCCTCACTTAAGCAGTGAGAACTATATAATGCTAATTTTGTTTCTAAAGGTGCCTGTTGCCACCATCTGAGGTGTAGTGGTCAAGTATGTTGAGCAAATTTGCTCTAGCGCTGCTGGAATTTGACCCACTACATTAATTAAGATTTAATATTCAGGATTAAATAGTGGTGAATCTTTAAGATAAAAAAAAAAAATCAGTTGGATCACTGAGTTTCTGTGTTCTTGTCCTTCAGAAAACAGTAAGAGATAAAGAATACAAGGGCTTTCAAATAAAACTGGAGCGTTTGGAGAAGCTATGCAGGGCTCTTCAGACAGAAAGGAACGAGCTGAATGAGAAGGTGGAAGTCCTTAAGGAGCAGGTTTCTCTCAGAGAAGCAGATGTGGATCTAGCTGTGCAGGTGTTGCAGTCCTGCACGCTCAATTTCCACGAGGAGCTGGGAACTCCCACTGATACGGAACCAGGAATCCAACCCGATGTGGAACCACGTGCAGCAGATAATTCCCAAAAGACTGTCTCGACAAGTCCTGTTCCTGGCACTGAATCTGTAGACTAAAATGAAGTGTAAACACTGTATTGAGAGATATATTTTGTGTATAACTTTCTCTGTTGGTGGTAACTATTTGGTTTTGTGGTGAAAATTTTCTTACTTTTTCTACCATATCTGTATTTTCTTAGAACTACTGGACTTATGTGGTACAGGAAGCTGCATAGCAGCTTTAAATAGCTTAAACTATAAATTTTCCACAACTGTGTTGCACATCTGCCTCATTTTTTAAAAGAAAATATTTTTCCATAAAAGGATGCATGTGCGTTTCCTCCCCACAACACAAATCACTGTCGTGGAAGACTGTGTACAGATACAACATTGTTCCGGGGAAAGTGGTGACAATGTGTCACTTTATTGGTTTCAAGAACAGCATTCGGGTTTGGTTCATTGATTTGACACTCAGCATACTACAGATTTTACCAGTTTATCCAGTAAATTAATCTACGTAAGGATGTCTAATGGCCAGTAAAAGTCAGCTTTCCCCTCTAGTATGTTCTCATATACATGAATGCGAAAGTAAAGGTCCAGAATATAGTAAAAGATACGTTTAAAGGGGTTTTATGTACTTTGTGGTATGAAAAAAAACAGCTTTGGAATACATTAATTTGCAGCTGGTGAAACAGGGTGTACAACTTCTTGCAGACTTCTCAGGGTTGTGTTGTAAAGGTTAGTTTGGACTGTTTGCCCTACCTGTGAACATGTTAGATATAAATGTGTGAGAAAACGTACAGCATCGTTACCGAGCGGAATCTTGCAGCTGTGTAGCCTGTTGCACAGATGTTGGTCATGTTCTTCCCTCTTGGCTGCAGCGTGTCCCTCAGGTGGTTGTCCTGACTAGAGAGATCCGTTACCGTCTCAGACAAATACCTGGATTATCTGAAGGGCTGGAAAATTAGACATTTACTGCTGTAGGTGTGGAAGACCCGAGTGTGTGGCATGTAGGATTTCTCTCATAGCCTGGTATGCCATGTGTTTAAGCATTAGTTAAGCTTACTGGTTGTAATTGAATGTGTAGATTCAAGTACTTTTCCTGAAGTACAACATGGAATTGCAGCCTCGAAGCTGTACCAGTTGGCAGAGTGCCTTCCCAGTTAGGTTATCTGGTAAAGATGGTACTTCAGATTTGTACAGTGACATACCACAAACAAAAGCTCCCTTGTTAACTGTAAACCGTGTAGTCTTTTCCTAGAAAACTTGATATCCACGCTTCGACTTAATTTCTTGAGAGAAACTAGGACCAACACTTATTTTTTGGCAGGACAGTATGTGAAACAAGGACAAGCTGCCCTTAATTTTAGTTCCCGTGTTCTTGCTTTTCTAGTTTTGGTTGCTGTCATTTTAAGAAATACAAATGTGTAGCCTTTTCTGGTACTTCAAAGTTCTTTGCACTTACTGGGAGGGGATTTCTGAACCAAGCACATCTCTCAATGAGCTTCCCACCCTCGTTGCCCTTGACAGTTTAGTGGCTAAATTACTTGAATGTTCGGGCTGCACTGAGCTCCTCATCCTTTTCCTGTAGTCATGTACGTTGAAATAACGTAGCTGTCTCTGAAAGAGAAGTATAAGGCTTTGTGTAAGGCCTGGTAAACGTGTTTTAGCTCATACCACTGAGGGGAACTGTGCAAAACTGACACTTCTGAAAGGGTGGAGCGAAGGGGGAAGCTGGCCAGCGTTCTCCTGGGCTTTGTGTTTGCGGCCCAAGCACAATGCAGGAGTGAAGAGAAGGTAGCAATGAGCAGTCAGTCAAGCTCAACTCAAAGCTTGGAGACGTTAATCGTGCTAACCATGTGGCATGAAAAATACTGGAAAAGAAGTATTTCAGAGTTGCTTTTCAAATTACTTGCTTTATAGAATCAAGCTGTTTAAAAAAAACCAAAAAATTAAAAAAAAAATTGTTGCAAGAACTGGTTTTCAGCTAACACTAAAGCGTGAAGTAATTTTCCTGAGGAAAAGTGAAAAACTTTGTATCTGATGCATCGTGCCCTTGGCAAGGTAGGACACGCAGTTTTCTATTTTTACAATTTATTGTTCGGACATTTGTATCTTTAATGATCCTTTCTATAGAGCTTGTTCTATATGGAGGCAAGAGTGACTCTTTGGACCCTGCTGCAAGAATCATTTTAAAGGGCTTTTAGAGACGTGACAGATGTACAGAACAGCAATACAGATATATTTGCTACTGACTTACTTAAATGAAGCAGAATGCCCCAAATTAAAAGGGTTTTAAACGGGGGGATATATTTTGTGTTGTTTTTTTTTCTTTCCTACCCTTAATTTACCTAGAGCATAAAAATTTATCTGGCCAAGGTGAGCTCTGCTTTGCTTCCTGAAACCAGTCAATACAGTTTCAAGCGTTGCTTCGAGAGTGTTGTTTTTAAAAAAGATTTAAAAAAATAAAATTAAAAAAAAAATACAAATTCCTCTAAGGGATAATAAGCTCAGCACTCTGACTGATCTGCCATACAGCAGGCTCTTGCACTGCCAGTCTGCAGCCAAATTGGCTCCAGTAGGTTGTTTTTAAGTACAACTTGTGTGAATGCCTTGCTCCCACTACCGTCAGCCGTCTAACCTGGGCAGTGAACTGATGTAGCCTGGAATCAGTGTTTCTGATCATCAAACCTCTGGGGCCGAATTGACAGTTTCACCACAATTTAAGCTGCGAAAACCCAAATGGTATGTGATGCAAGACCCAAACGTGTGTCTACGTACACAAGCAAGGTAGGGCTGTATCTCTCTAACGTCTTGTCCTTCCTTTCATCACACCTGGTTACGTTACAGTTCAATTCTCAGGTGTCGCAGAAAATCTACCTCTTTGGACTGTAGATGGAAATAACTGTGAAAAAAAAGTGATGCAGAAATCTAGTTTGTGCTAAACACACTGCTTTATTTTTACAACCCATGTCTGCTTTCATGACGAAAAATTCTAAATGAACAGGCAGTTTTTGTTTTGCTTTTCAAAAACATTTTGTAGAGATTTTTCACTAATGTGAATCTGAAATTTTATCTACTCGATTCTGTATAGATTAAGTAAATAAGTATGCTTAATATATTGGACTCTGAGTTTTTCTTTAACCTCATATTCATGTCTTCTAACCGGATCTGCAGAGCTCGTGTATTTGAAGGCTCAAGAGTGAAAATTAAGAGATGTGAAATGGAGTTCAAGCGTGTTGTTGGAATGGAATACCCTTGTGTTGAGGGCTTGCCTGTTACTGGTTGGTGGCCAGTACAAGCCCCACAGCAGCGTGCAGCACCCACACCAGCAACGGAGCATTGCACTTGGAAGGGCCCTACAGTGACCATCTGGTGCAACTGCTGTACTATAATAAGGTATAGTGTGGATAAGAGCAAGAAGCAAATCATAGAATCACAGAATAGTCAGAGTTGGAAGGGACCTTAAAGATCAAGTTCCAACCCCCCTGCCATGGGCAGGGNCAGAGTAGAGGGGGAGAATCACCTCCCATGACCCGCTGGCCACACTTTTTGGTGCAGCCCAGGATACTAGACGTAAGGAGCGTCCAGCCTAACAGCTTCTGACATGCAAGATGAAGTGAGCTAAATCAGAACTCCAATCCATTCAACTCTTGCTCCTAGAAACCAAAAAAAATTGCCTCAAATAGCAGCTTTATATTTGTGAGGGGTAGAGCAGTGGGTTGACCATGGCCAGCAGCTAAGCACTCACACAGGCCCTCGCTCACACGCCATCTCAGCAGGGCAGGGGAAAGAATAGAAACAAAGTAGTCCGATAGGTAGGGATGAAACACAGCTTAGTAGGTGGGTGAAGCAGTAGAAAAAGTTTTAAAAAACTCACTTGCCACCTCCCAGCAGCAGATCAATGCTCCACCAGCCTCCAAACAACAGCCACCATGGAATACCCCCTTCTTCCTTGATCCCCTTTTCTATTGCTGAGCACAACACAGTAAGCAATATCCCTCTTTGCCCAGTTTGGGTCTGCACCACCCCCCACCCCCATCTTGCCCCCCCCAGCTGACATGCTGTGTAAGCACTGATCAGCAACAGCCAAAACACAGGTGAGTTATCAAGATCCTTCTAGCCATAAATCCAAACCATGGCTTCTCACATGGAAGCAAACTCCATCTCAGGCAGCCCCAGCACAGGTAGCTTAAGACACAGAGCTTGAGCCCAGAAACCTCCTAACTTGTTAAGAGTCAAGAGAAGAGAAAATTGTGTATACACATCAAGGGAAACAGTGGTTTCAACATCAAAAAAACGTCCTGTCAATACCGGTCACCAAGTCTTCAATTTTTTTCAGTTTGAGCAGAAAGATAAGGACAACCAACAATTAATTTAATTGAGGCCTGTCTCAAGTAACCAAAAGCTTTCATTTAAACTCAAGTTAGACACTAACTTAGATTTATCTGACACCTCCAAGGTGACCCATGACTTGTCTGCAGAGCTATCATAAACATGGCGGTATTTTACCTTTACACGGTCCCAATTCTCCAGCTTCTCCGATCACCACAGATTTAGAAGCAAACTATGTTTGTCTTGTATTTGTTTAGATAATTAATGCATTTTAGACACCTGCTGATTGCCTTACATCAGTTTAATAAAAACCAAAAAGGCTGTACACAGGAGGGCTCCAACTAAACACAGGTGACACCACTTCACTGAGACACTGAGTGTCCACGTTGCCATCTTAGCACCAAAGACAAACGGGTTAAAGGACAGTGCTTCCACCACCACTCCAAAACAAAACCCCAAACCCAAATCCAACAGTTACTTGAGTCTGCTCCACAGTGATACTGGAACTTCACAGGAGCCTGACTTGTCATCCCCATGTACTCCCCAAACCTTTTTCTATACCCATTCTGTTTATGAATGATCCAAGTTCACTATTCCAAGACAACTCCCATCTCCCCAGACCTGTAACTGAGGGGCAAGTTATAAACTAGAAACTACACATCTTCATTACCACGCAGAAACTAGATTATATTCAGGCAAGAAGGCCTTATGTCAGCAGACAACAATTAAACACACCAAACATTTCATTTAATAAATTTTATTTATGCAAAGCCAACCCAAAAGTGTTGTGTATAAGTGAAAAGCTCTTCTTACATATTAATAAAAACCTTGGGTTTGTTGGTTTGGGGTTTTTTGTACATCCTTAGTGCGGGAAGAGTGAGGATTTGACTATTTTATTTACAGGAACCCACTAAGTTTGTTTAAAAATATAGATATAGATATTAAGTCATTCTTATTTTCCCTAAAAGCTAATTGCTGTACAGTATACAATAGCTCAAAGTGCCCAAATAATCCAGGGTAACCCATCATAACTTGGCTATACAAGCTTTGTGTGCCCAATTAAGAATATTCTTGTTTTGACGTAATGCTTTTGCCCAGTGCTGCTGTTTGGTTTTGTTGGTTTTTTTTTTTCTTTTTTCAAAAATTGGGGACAGAGGGAGCCTTGTTTTCCCCCACTTAAATGTATACAGTAGTCAAATTACATTATTATGTTACACCCAGTATTTCCTTAAGGAAGAAAAGTTACGTTCCTTGACCCTCCAGTTCGGCTGCTGCTATATCTGGTTCTTCGTCATTATAAATGTTCTCTGCCTAAAGACACAAAATATTACAAGTGGTAGACACAATCATTTTTAAACAATCCTTTATAATTTATATAAAAAAGAAACCAGATAATACCAAGAAGGCACAGACATCATCCCCTCCTCAAAGGGACCCTCTCCCTGCCTTAAGGGCAGCCAAATTTAGGAACATACAGTGGCTAGACTTCAGCAGTTGTTATATTTCAGCAGGGTAAGTCTCAGACATTCAGTTCCTTAGCATGAATATTTTGTTGTTTGGACTTGTCTCAACCTCAGTTTGAACACACAAGTTAAAGAACAGGTACTAAAAACTGAAAGCCTGCCTTGTGACACACACTTCAGCCTGTTATGCTTTTTAACTTGTTATTCCCAAGGGATTTTATTCCACATTTATAACTGATCAAATTCCCGTATCGTAAAATATGAACTAACCGGACAATTAAAAGGCATCTTGCTTCACAGTCAACATGGAAAAGCAAAAAAATAAGGAGTAAGTCTCAGCTAGTACTGGATATAGGTTTGTAACTGCCAGATTTATTCTTATTATTAACTAGTACCTAAGGCTTGGAGCCAAGAATAAGCTAGCAGTTGCATCTCTTCAGGTCGGTTTAGTCTGTTTTCTTTCGAAAGCCTTGGTTTACCATCTAACAGTGCAAGAAGGCACAAGCTGCCCCAAGAAGAACAAGCCATTTCAGTCTCGTTTATGCAAGAAGCTTCAGAACAACTCGAGAGCTGCTGTGACACTCACCATTTGCCATATCTGCATTATGTTGTCCTCCGATACAGAACAGATTACCCAAGGCTCATTAGGATTCCAACTGAAGTCTGAAATTTTGGCAGTGTGTCCTCCGTGAATAAACTGTTAAAAACAGAGTCACAAGCTTCAGTAAGCCATTTCATCTCTAGCGAGAAGTCTGTTAAAACTTAAGGTTCAGAAGTTCATCACACTGATGACTACACACAGAAGAAAAGCTTGCTACAGATGTAAAGAAGGTGTGTGTGGAACAGTGCACTCCACTCATTGCTTATGGAGGAGGATGCAATTGCTGAGGTGCTGTTTAAGCCAACAGTTCATCTTCTGGCAACTGACATCCTCAGAATAGTGCTACTTCACATAAGGCTGCTCTGTGAAATCCAGCCATATTTTATACCCATTAGCCCATCTAGTTAGATGGACACTTACACAGGGAATGAGGAAACAAAGCTAGAAATATTTCTAATTGCTTGATGGTCCACTGCTGGATGGGGCTTTGAGCAACCTGCTGTAGTGGGAGGTGTCCCTGCCCATGGCAGGGGGGCTGGAACTTGATGATCTTTAAGGTCCCTTCCAACTCTGACCATTCTATGATTCTATGATTCTAAAACAAAAGCCTTTATACTTTCTGCATCAGTAAGGTTAGTTACATATATATATATATATATATATATGAAGTTAGTTACCTAACTGGTCTATTGCAAGGTAAACAATTTGAGGCATTGGCTTTATACACACTGATAAGAAAAGTACAGACAAGCACAAGGCCAAACCATGGATACGTTCAACAATAAAGATGCACAAGCCATGTCCCCAAGAACTTTGAAGAAATAAAATAAAATAAATAAAAGAAAAAAAATCACTGCCTTCAGAACCGAACAGATCCTACTGCCACGTGAGAGCAATGGATAGAAAACTGGAGAGGAGGAAAGATTTAAGAACTGCTGCAGTTTTAGCAGCATAGTTATAAGGCATCATACTGCCACACAGCATGTCAGTAGACTGAAAGCTGAACAAAAGCTTACCAGCAGCTCAGGAGGTCCATCTTCTGCATCCTCTGCAGACTGCTCTTCTCCGATTTTACTGTAAGAAAGCAGTTTATACCTTGTATTAGTGATGAAAATCACATCCTGTATCAGCTTAACAGTCCCTGGCCTTTGTTTCCAGCATTTGCTTTTGCTACTGGTTTTTCTCACTGCCAAATAACTGTAAGCCTCAGGTATAAAGAGTCAACTGTTTGACATTAGCATTCTTGAAATAGAATCTAACTTGTGAAGAATGTGGAGGCAGAAATCACTTACTACTAAAGACAACAGAAAACGATTCTATCAGCAAGAAACCCTCACAGAGAAGTAACATTAGAAGTACTGCACTGCTTCTACTGTATACCCAGAAGACCAGGTCCAAGTTAAGCAAGCAAGGAAGGCTACAGAACAGCACAAATGTAGTCTGCCAAATAAAGCAACTCTGCAGTTTTGGGTATTTTTAAAAAAAAAAAAAAAACAAACAACAAACCCTATCTGTTCATACACACTAGAAGGAAACATTCTTTACCTCAGATCCCATACATTAAGCCGACGATCAGTACCACTTGAAGCAAGAATCGTTTCATTATGAGGAGACCAGTGAACCTATTGAAAGAAAACCACTGGAGTAAAGTTACTGATTTCTAAAAGCACATCCTACAAAACTGTCACCAGCACCCAGCCAATAATTTTCAACAACTATATTTAATACAGCAGTTTCTTCCAGCACAAAGGATCTCCTATAGCTCAAATAGAGTGCCTTAAAGTCTTAAGACTTCTCAAGCTGAACAGCCAACATTATTTCACTGTTACAGATTTGCCATACCATGAAATTTAATTGTTTAAAATTCACTGTTACTTGCACCTACTAAATAGGCAGGTTTCACAGTATTAGATATGAATCCAAGTCCTCCCTACAGCAGGACATTTTAGAGAAACCTTCCACCTGCACTGAAGGTACCTGGCAAGCTCCCAGTATCTTTTTAGCAGTAAGCTGGCTACCTGCTTCAGAGACAAGCGGGGAGAGAAACTATGTGGTACCGCCTGTATTTGTTGAACCAAGATTCACTATCTAATGTTGAACAGGCTTATTTGTTGTGGTCAGTCACTGTATGGAAATCTACACATTCTTGTCCAGTCTTCTATTTTTATTTTTGGTTTTACAGCTTGTGAGAAAAGTTTACCTACCTGAAAAATTTCATCTTTATGTGACTCAAAAGAATGGAGTTTCAATTTTAAGTTCCGAAGATCCCATAAAGCCACCGTCTGGGAGAAGTAACAAGAAATTGTTTTTACTATAATACCTACAGAATTATCATCTAGGATACTTATGAATTTTTTAAGTATACACAGATAAAAACCTTGTCAGCTGAACCAGTTGCTAGAATGAACTCGCTGTAAGGATTGAAGGACAGACAGTTGACCTCAGCTGTATGAGCATCTACAGAATGACTTGGTTTGGACGTGGTATTAGATCTCGTGTCCCAACTGTTGCAATGAAGGGTTTAGGGGAGGGTGAGGGGCAGGGAAGAGAAAGAGTGAACAAACATTAATTTTCACAGGAGGTTTTTAACTACACTACTGTCCTAGTTTGATGACAAGTACACATTAGTTTAAGAGACCATATTATTACTAAACTTAAGTCTGAAGCTACAGTTTTTATTCCGTAACCTTTCAGTATTTTGCATCTGTTGTACATGAGTAGTTTGCATCAGGAAGCTGACATACATATTAATTTAATCATATTTTCAAGTGATTTGAACACATTGAAACTGCTGAACTCCAACTTACATCATAAGCTTCTGGTCATCCGCCACAGATCCAAACAGAGATTCATGGAGCAGATGCCATGCCACATCTTCTACTACTGCAGAGTGTCCAGTAAAAATTGCTTTTGCATCAACAATTTTCCCTTCTTTTGGTCCAGCACTTACATCCCATAAACACACTGTCTGTAAGCAAGAGCCATATTCTATTGTTACTCTGACTGTATCACCTTTCAAATAAATAATCACAATCTACATATAAACAGAGAGATGACACTCCTGAAACAGTTCTTTGTTTTTGAAAAGCAATGCCTTATATGTTATGAGAACTCATCTAAGTTATCAATCAGTTTTCTGCAAATTCCAGACCCAAGGATTATTTATAAGGTCACAAAAGCAATTCACACTTTTAAGCCCACCAAGAAACACATAAGCTATTAGTTCAATTGAGAGTCTTACTAATTTATGGTCTCAGAACCAAGTCAGTTTAAAGGATTGTTATATAACCGTTTCTCCCAGCATACAACTATAAAAATATTCTGTCCTTAATCAAGAACGTTACAATGAAGTGATTGTTGATTACAGCCTAAAGTCAACTGGCAGCCTTTAGAAATATAATTACAGCATGCAAGAGCTTCCTCACGTAACAGTATATAGCTACACTAACCTAGTTTTTTCTCTAGTTATCTATTACAACATAAATTAAGAGGGGTTGCTTGGTTGTTGTTTTTTTTACATAAGGGAAAAGATACAGTTTTTACATGATCATCTGATGCACTGAGAAGATGTCCACTCAAATTTGAGTTCCATGATAAGCCATAGCCTTCCTTCTGGTGCCCTCTTAATCTAAGGTCAGGATTACACTCTCCACTTGGATCTGAAAGAAAGGAAATTCCCTCCATTTAGTTTCAAGTTGCACATCAATCCGTAAGAGTATTATTACCACTTAAGAACTTTGTTTCCATTGCCATAATCATATTTTATATACTGGCCTCTTAGTAAAGTGCTGCTTCTCTCAAGCATCTCTTATGATACTGAGTATAACCAGGCAACTGAAGTCATCAAAGACATGGACCTTCTTATTTGGATTCCAGAGTTCAGCACCCCTCCTCCCAACTACAGTTGAATACAAGTTCACCCCCCAATGACAAGTGGCATTTTGCTTAAATTCAGGGAGTTTGACCCACCTGGTTTTGAAGGATGTTTGGTGTAATCAAATACCAACACATCAGCAGATGGTGTTTTCGTAGCAATGATGCAGGGATTCTGCGGCATGTAACGAGCACGGTTTACTTCACCTTCATGGTTAATTTTGATCTCTGTTTCAATTTTGCCAGTCACAGATCCAAAGCCACCAAATTCTACATTTGTCAGAAGAGAGCCAGTTTATCACATCAACTGTTTTAAACAAGCAAACAGCATTTCAAGTCATCTTCCCCAAGCCAAAAAACAGTGGTAAGCATCTTATCACGAAGCTTATGAAAGAATAGCACCACCTGACACAACAGCATTAACACTTCAGATATTTTGCATTCTCTATGACAGAAACTCTTTTCAGAGCTTGAGTCTCTATTTGAGGTAGACACGTACCAGTTT
Source organism: Thinocorus orbignyianus (assembly GCA_013400375.1). Lineage (NCBI taxonomy): Eukaryota > Metazoa > Chordata > Aves > Ciconiiformes > Thinocoridae > Thinocorus > Thinocorus orbignyianus. The sequence goes on from VXBW01000477.1 coordinate 232,847, forward strand.
TTACCACAACTGCCAGGGCTGGCAGAAATGCTACAGGGACTGCACATCCTAATGTTACCTAAGTTTCCTCCTCTTAGTCACAGTTTGTGATCTAGAGTTACCATAAATTGTTAAGTATGTGTCAGCTTTAGTATTTAAGTGTAAGTTAGAATACCATTAGACAGAACACTTATTAATGAAGACTCCTAAAACATCATCTAAGAATGCATACATCGCCCACCTCCTTTCTCGCTGTCATATTGCGAAGTATCAAACTGATCATCATTGGGAATCTGGACTCTTGCAACAACCAGGTGGTTCTGTTCATCAGATGTGTGCGTTCCCAAAACCAGCCAGTGCAGAGCATAATCCTTTCCTTCTGGCCTGTTCAGAGTAATAAACGCATGGAATAAAATTACGTGCTCAGTTCCAGAAGTTCATTTGCTAGCATCAACAATACTCAAGATTCAAACTTTTTCATGGAGCTAGAAAAGAGAGACTCGTGTAAGTGGCCCTTTCTTTGTCACAAGGGACTTGTACGATATAGTGAACTGGACTCTGACATAAGCAAGTCAAAGACGCAACCAGCAAGGCTAGTGTGACAATACAAATCAGCGAACACTGCCACTACAGCTTGAAAGGGACAATTACAGTTTGCGCAGTAGTTACAGGTGACCCTAATACCTACTTCTGTCTCTAATGCCCCTGGCAGTCACATAGTATTGAATTAGAAAACAATCAGTACTACTTTCTATAAAACAAATACTGAAGACAAGCAGCAATCTATTTTAGTTACTTCAATTAGAAGCTCTTACCAGCTAAAATTTTATTTCAGAAGCTCAATGTTAAACGCTGCACAAATCCTAGCTAACTAGATTCATATTTCTCTTCTGATGGCAAAATGTAACACTTAGCAGTAAGTGAAAGGCTGGATGGACACTGCCATTTATCTCTGAAAGGAAAAATTTGAACAGTCAAAGCCAAGAAACTCATGCATTCTTGAAAACAACAAACTAATTATGCTATCTGAATCCAAGCAAAGAGAAATCATTTGGGCAATCATATACCAAGAGTATTACTACACCAGTTCCAAGCCATCATCATGTATTTTGAGAAGGAAAGAAAAATACAAAACAAAACAAAAAACACACAATGCACACACACTTACTTGAATCAGGAACAGGTGCCTCATCCTGCCAGGTGCCATACAAAGAGACAGTCCTTGCCTTAAATGGCTTACATATTTTGACACTGGATAATTGGAAATACCAGGTTTTAAATTGAATATTAAGTCAATCTGCAAAATACGAGGCAAGCAGAAGTGTTCCTCACAAGGGCTCCACACCCTCACATCCCCACCTCATTTTTTCCATGCCATAATGAGCTAGCTCACATCTCTCAACATCTTCCCCAAACATTCTGGTACAAAAAATTAAGTGATCATTTTACCACCAAGTATAACATGACACATGTAAGGTGGAATTTTAAAAAGGAAAGAGATCATCCTCTAATTATTGCATAAAGTTCACATATAAGGCATTTTAAAAACCTAGCTATATCCAGTTTACAACAACATGATGGACCTGGTTCTTGTCCACCACCTCAGTGGAGCCCTGAGCGGTTGCTGCAACAATTTAAGTTCTATAGTACCTGGCACATGAACAGAATCTATCTGTATCTTCAAAATTCTTGAAGAAGTTAACCAGTGAGCCCACAATTTTCATGGCTACGTGGAAGAATGGGAAATTAAAATATGTTAACAGTGAGCCAGGAACAGAACCAGGACATGAAGCACCAGTTTTACGACAATACTCTCTTAAATAAATTCAGGCTTAAAACAAAAAAAAAATCGGGGACAGTTGCTATAGCTTCTACAGAATAGCAATCTGTAGGACACACAAGGAAAAACAGTCTTCCAGAAAAAGCTGATTTAATACATATAGTTCTCTGACCAGAAGTAACTAGCTTATATATCATTAAATTCAGAAGGATTTCCCTCCTCACACCTCAGGACATCTTCCGCTAGGCTCAGCTAAAGTTCTGTAAAGTATCAACTCGTGACTTTTTTCCACAAAACTTCTGCATACTCAAAGGGTTTTTAAAGTTGTAAGTAAAGTGTTATAAGCTCACAAAGAGCAGCCTAATACAAATTAATCTCATCTTCCATGGGTTTTATCCTCATGTTACCCGGCAGACATAGTCAGCAGACAGAAAGAGCAGTGGAACAAGCAATTGCACGTAGCCTCTGCTCCTGCCTTGCAAACCAAGCAAATCCGCAACTGAGCCCTGTACCCTCCTGGCACCTTCCAGGCCTCACCTCCCTTCTCTCACCTGGTCACATCAGGCAACCACTGCACGGTGAGACTGGGCCACTCCAGCGCATGTGTCATCACCAAGTCGTATAAGAAGGGGGTGTTTTTCTTCCAGATCTTGTACTCCTCGCTGATGACGCGCTCCTCCACCGTGTCCTCCAGCACTGCAGGACAGAGCGGGAGGTGAATCAGGGCCTCCCGCCACAGGCCGAGGCTACAGTGGGGNAGAGAGGAGGCGGCCCAGGAGGGCCTAAAGTCCCTCACAGATGCCCCACCCGGGGGCACACGCGTGCTCGTCCCACCCGAGTCGAGTGGGTGGGTGCCTCCTACCTTCCTTGCTCGCCATTTTGAGTGGGTGTTGATGCGCACACAAGCGCGACAGGGCGCAGGAGGTCAACGGTTAACGGCAGAGACGGGGGGACACAGGGCGCGAGGGCCACTGCTAAGCGCGCGAACCCCAACGGCGGCCACACCGCCACCACCCCTCCACGCGCCTCCCGCCGCCTTCCAACCCGCGCCTCGCGCCACCGCGCACGCGCTGCCCGCAAGCCGCCGCTCCTCCCCCTCCCCTTGCCCCAGCAGGAGCCAATGGGGCGGGCGGAGACGGCGCGCGCGGGCAAGGCCGGCAAGGGCGCTCCAATCAGGCGCCGGCGCGCGCGGGGTCCACGCGGCATGGGGCGGTGCCGCCCTTAACTCCAGGGCGCGGCGGTTGTGGCTGTTGCGGTCGCGCGGATCTCCCTCTGCTGGGAGCGTCCGGCCTCGGACCTCTGAGGGGAGCTGACGGGTCGCTTGGGGGGGCTTCTGCGTGGTGGCCCCGGGCATCACGGTGTGGGACGGAGAGGAGGAGCCAGGCGGCCGCAGAGGCGGGCGGGTGGGCGGAAAGCGCGGAGGGCCTGGACGCGTTGGTGCCGCTGGAGGGGGCTGTAGGTAAAGTGGTTCGGCTGAGGGGAGAGGAGCACTTAGCGAACGAGCGGGCTTCATACTCTGAGCAACCTGCCGGCACGGTCCAGAAACCGCCTCACGGCAGCCGGGACGAGCTCCGGGGAGGCTCGGACGTGGGATATGCCTTAGGCGTCTGCATAATTTTACCGTTGCCTCAAAATCTCAGCGTAGCTGGAGGGCGTGAGTAAGGCCCAGAGGCCGCTATACGGGCTGTACGGAGCTATGCGCACCACAGCGGCGATAATAAGGGGTTTCTGTGCTTGGATCCAAAAGAGATCCCGACCACACTCGCCACAGAAGGGACCGGCGCTCCCTTCCTTCCCTCCACCGGTAATTACACGGACGGTGGTGTTACAGCCGTGGTGGCGCTACAAGCCAGGGTGGGAAGGTCTACCGTCAGTGCTGCTGCTGCCCGCCGGTATTCATACTCTTCTTCCTTGCAGAGGGATAAAATAAAAAATAAAAATTTAATCGATGTTAAATAAAATCCCTCAAAGCACTCAGGAGTGAGTAAAGAACAAAAAACATTCTTCTGGCCCTCTTCTTTAAAATATCCTCCTTGTTACTGCTGCTCTAAGGTAGATTTACCAAACAGAGCATCAGTCATAGCACGTTGGAAGTAGAAATTGAGAAGCAGGAATGGTTTTATTATTACTTTAATCGTTTGTTAGTTTTTCATGAACAGAACCCAGGGTACATTCAGAGTGGGATAGGGCAACCAATGAGAGGGAAATGAGAACAAATTACTTTTTCTACAGAAGCATCCAAAATGCAAGATATCCCTTGCCACAAATCAGGAATTATAACAATTTACCCATTAAAAGAGAGAAGAACGGCCCACATCTTTAACATCAGTTAAAAGATTACCCCAGCATGAATGAAGACTAGAGATGAGCTTCTTGGAGGCAAACAGAGGCGGCTGCATCTGGGAGACTTGGGGAAACTCAGAGGGATCAGGGCAAGGGGCAGCGTGTGGTCCTGCGACTGACCGTGCAGGGCTGCAGGGCGAGCTGCACAGTGCAAGGCTGCACTCAGCCTCTGGCACAGGGGCTGCGCAGGCTGTTGCTGCCACAGCATGTCTCTAAACTGTGCTGTGTGTTATGTAGAGGTTTGGGGCTTTGGCGGTAAAATAGATATTTATTGGAGATACAGCAGCTACCCAGCAGCCTGTCTGCATTTTGCAGAAAGTATGTATGTCTTAACTAATAAACCTTATTTAAAACTTAGCTACTTTACAACTAGAAATCATAAAATCATGGAATGGTTTGGGTTGGAAGGGATCTTAAAGATCATCTATTTCCAACCCCCTGCCATGGGCAGGGACACCTCCCACTAGAGCAGGTTGCTCAAAGCCCCATCCAGCCTGACCTTGAACACTTCCAGGGCAACCTGTTCCAGTCCCTCGCCACCCTCAGAGTGAAGAAGTCTGTGAGTAAAAATGGTTACAGAGGCACAGCTGAATAGTTACTATATTTTGGCAATGGTGCTGAAGAGAACAGAATGTTGCTTAATTTTCTAGAAGAAATGCGTGTTTGAAATGTTTGTTAGTTGCAATTAGGGCATGGAAGACACTGAACTGCATTATTGAATTCTTACTCACATAATAATCTGTCAGTCTTAGCAGAGTTTTAAGTCCTAGGGTCAGTGGTATTGTGTGACTCCTGTGGCCAGTGTCACACCTTTTTAGTAGCCATACACCAGTAAGTTCATGCTTCAGCACCATGCCTGCCCAGCCTTTCTATCTTTTCTGCTTCAGCTATTGACTATCTGAAAGACAATTTAATAAACTGCTTTTTATTCAGCTGGAATGAACAGTGCTTCCCACAGCTAACAGCCTTAACCAGGGTAGATCTTTCCGGCAGCTAACACTTTCCAGCAGAATAATGGAAATAGAGGCAGTTACGAATCAGGTTAGATTCTACCAAATTTCCCTAAACATTCAAAGGAACGTTTTGCTTCCAATTGCATGGGTTTGCTTACTGTGTTGTGACTTGGAGTCTTAAGATGAATTCTTGCTTAAGTATTAAACTCAGGGAACTGAATCCTGTATTGCTGAGGCTCATGTGCTTTGAGTCCCAGAAGGGAAGGAAATTGGCTGTGCAGTGGGGCTCTCTGTACTCAGCGAGAGATAGTGGCAGGAGAGAGGGGAACAGGCAGCCAAAGAAGAACTGGCATTTTTTAATTTCCCTCCTTGAGGACATTCTTCATGGGCTGAACCTTCTAAGTCTAGACTCAAGTTTTTCAAACAAAGAATCCAGTTCTGGAAAATGTTTATGTCTAGGGGAGGCTGTAGAATCAGAGGCTGGTGGGCTGGAGCAGCTGAAGGCTGAGGGAGGCAGCCAGCTCTGCAGACAGGAAGGCTTCCTTAATGAACCTTTGCTTTTTTGGCCAGTGTTGAAAACCAGAAATCTTTTGATGAAGAAGCTAAATAACTAATCTTCCTCTCAAACCTGCACAAATTGGAATTAAAGTTATGCATGGCTTACTTAATCAAAGTGGGAATCTTGTCAAATTAGTTGGAAGCTATGAAATAATCCACTACATAGTAGTACACAGAGCCTTGATCGTACAAGATGTGTTACCAGGTTGCCTTTGGCAACACTTCCTAGTTGTTTTGGTATTTGCTGCCAAGTATGTGTCTGCTTCTGCAAAGTGCTGAGGCCTTCCTAAAATGTTGGAGGGAAGACTGAACCTATCAGACTCAGTATGTTGTAGCAGAGCATTGATCACTTAAACCTCAGGTACTGGGTAAAAGAAATTTCTGTCAGGCTTCCTGGCTTTAAGTGGCCTCTGTTAGCTCTCACTGAAGGGTGATTACATGGCCCTTTGAAGGATCAAGACTGGCTGAGCATTTGGGCGGGATGTTCTTTGTACCTTTTGCTATAAACAGCAGTATTTTTTTTTGCCACAGCTTACCCGGATTGCGGTGGGGAAAATGTGAATTAATTTTGGGAAATGAAAAACAAAATTGTCCTTCAATGATGTCATGTAGGGCTTGGCTAAACTATAAATGAAAAGAATTGCTCCCTGATCCTCCACAAATTTTTGCATGCTTGGCTTAGGATCTGCAAATTGAGTTGGATTCTAATAGGCTGCCAGCACTACTCTTAGCTTTGTTGAACAAAACCTGTCATGACTTTATATCAAAATAGTTGTTAAGTGACTAGCACAGTTCTCTTCTTCTTGCTAGCATTTATACGTGGACACAGACAAATTTTGATTGAAATCCACACAACAAAAGTCCTAGCATTAAGTACTTTTCTCCTGTTGAGATTGTAATGGAAAAGACAATTTATAAACAAACAGCTATCAAAGAAGGCACATCATTGACTCAGGTTGGTTATTTGCAATTCATCAGCATGGTCATATCTGTGACCGCACATCTAAAAACATCCTTTGATTCCCACACTTTGTAAGGAAAGTAATTATCTGAGGCCGTTGTTCATCACTTGCAGTATGTGTAAAATGTATGATAAATTAACTTTGAAGTAAAAGAGTGACTTGAATCATAAGCTTTATTTTATTAAGCTATACTTCCTTCAAACCTAAGCATGAAATATTGCATTTTCATTTCAGAGAAAAAAACCTGTCTCCTGTATCCTCAGTTGTATGTGCTGCATCATGCTTCAAATCACCCGACACACTTAGGAAGAATTATATGCACTTATTAATTTTCAGCTTGAAGACACATATGCTGATTTATTACCCTGCAAAGAATTAGCTGGCTTGCTGGCGCTTATGTCTCTCATACATTATGCAGAGCTGATGGATGTTCATACCACAAGTCAGCGAGTAGGTGTAGGTATTACCGTGAATGACCATCTCAATCAGAAAGTTGTTTAAAGAAAATCAAGTCTGCACATGTCTTGGCTTAACCCCAGCTGACAGCTAGGACCACACACAGACGCTCGCTCACTTCTCCTCCCCAGTGGGACGGGGAGAAGAATTGGAAAAATAAGGAAAACTCATGGGCTGAGATAAAGGCAGTTTAAGAGGTAAAGCAAAAGCCACATGCGCAAACGAAGCAAAACAAGGAATTCATTCACTGCTTCCCATTGGCAGGCAGGTGTTTGGCCATCTCCAGGAAAGCAGGGATCCATCGTGTGTAATGGTTACTTGGGAAGACAAACACCATCACTCCAAACTTCCCTCTTCCTCCTTTTCCCCCCAGCTTTATATACTGAGCGTGATGTCATTTGGCATGGAATATCCCTTTTGTGAGCTGGGCTCAGCTGTCCCAGCTGTGTCCTCTCCCAGCTTCTTGTGTACCTCGAGCCTGGTCACTGGTGGGGCAGTATGAGGAGCAGAGAAGACCTAAAAACACCAGCATGATATCAAAAATATCTCTCATCCCAAATCCAAACAACAGCACTATACCAGCTGCTAGCAAGAAAGTCAACTCCATCCCAGCTGAAACCGTGACAGCACAAAACCTCAAAATTGCCTGTTGGAAAAGCAAAGTAGCAGCCTCAGCATTTATTATTCTCTAATGTATTTGCTATCATTGCGTAGCTTCAGTAGCCTGTTTGGAATAAAGCACCATTTTCATCAGATGTGCAGATAAGAAAAGCACACCTCAGTTTAACTGGTGCAAACATCCATTCAGATTTTTTAACTGTGACTGTGTTTATTTTTCCCACTGCTCATCTGCTCTTTCTTTGTATTTACCTAGTCATTATTATCTCTCCACTATAAATCACATCTAATCAATGCCCTGCTGTCACAGAAAATATTGAGCTGTAGCAGTGTAGCAGTGTCTTGGACTTTTTTGTTGGGGTTTGTCTAATGACAGCACGTCTATGGCGGTTCACTTCTTAAATAGGCTTTGCAGAATCATGGCATTGCCAAGAGTTGGAAGGGACCTCCAGAGATCATCTAGTCCAGCTCCCCTGCTAAAGCAGGGCTGCCCAGAGCACATTACTCAGGACTGCATCCAGGAGGGTCTTGAAGGTCTCCAGAGCAGGGGACTCCTCAAGCCCCCTGGGCAGCCTGTTCCAGGGCTCTGGCACCCTCACCCTAAAGAAGTTTTTCCTCATATTTGACTGGAACTTCCTGTGTTCCAGCTTGTGCCCACTGCCCCTCATCCTGCCACTGGGAACCACTGAAAAGAGTCTGGCTCCATCCTCCTTCAACCCCCGCTTCAGATAGTTATAAGCATTGATAAGGTCTCCCCTCAGCCTTCTCTCCTCCAGGCTAAAGAGTCCCAGCTCTCTCAACCTTTCCCCATCAGGGGGATACTCCAATGCCTTAAGCATCTTTGTTGCTTGGCTGTGTTTTGTCCTGATACGCAACATATATCCACTTGGACAAGTCCAAACGTGTCTGCCTGGACATGTTCCTGTGCAACCTGCTCTAGGAGAACCTGCTTTGGCAGGGGGGTTGGACTGGATGATCTCCAGAGGTCCCTTCCAACTCCGTACCATTCTGTGATTCTGTATGTATGTTGCATAGCCATGTGCAAACGATAGCTTTTGTTTTGCAGTGAATAAAGTACATTTGTAGGCATGTCAGCATTCAGGAATGTCAGGAAGGTGTAACTCACCTTCCTGTGACTTGGATTACCTCCAGCATTGTGGATAAATACTCCTCTTGCACTTTCTAGGTGGGACAGTTCCCACTGTTGGGATGCTGTAGTGGGAACTTAACTGCATGTTTTGGATAACTAGCACCGTTTATCACACTTCCAGCTAAACATTGTAGATTATATGGCAGCATTCCCTCAACACCTAGGCTTGCGGGGCTATTTCTGTACTCTGCAGTATTTGCTTAGCATTTTCTATGCATTTTTTTTTTAATAATTCCATATAGAGTGGTAGGTAAATTATTTGAGAGTTAGATATCAACATGCCCTTAACTGGCTTGGTACCCTTTTATTGATTTTGCACAGAGTAGTGCAACTCATGGAACTACTGAGGACCATGAGTAGTGGTAGTAGTGGAGTAGTTTTTAACAGGTAGTCTTATGAATCAATGCTGCAATATGTGCTGCTTTGCATGCTATACATTTCCAAGAGGACATCAGATGTGCTCTCATGGTATAGTCTGCTGTAGTTTTGCAGCCTGCTGGCCTGGATAGATTATTGCCCCTATGTGGAGTTTACAGACCTGTAGGATATTAAAATAAACATCAGAGAATATTTTGCTCAGCAGAAAATACTTTGACTTTTTGACGAAAGTAACAGACAAGCAAATTTGTTCAACAAACAATCTATTCTCCTAAGGGTACAAATGCTTAAATGAGCGCCAACAGGGGGATTTTCAATAAAATGGAAGGAGACACCTGAAGCTTCCAGCATTATGACTCAGTTGAGTTCCTCTTTGCCTGTTGCCCTGGCCTCCCTGCTTGTGATCTCAGAGGAACCTGAGGAGCAGGATTGGGGTAGTTCCAAGCCTGTGTATGGGTCACAGGAACCAGAGGAGACTGTAATCCAGAAGCTGCTTTTTTCAGTTATATGGAAAGGAGTTGAGGCAAACTGCCGTTCTCAATGATGTGCTGGAGTATCGTCAAGCACAGGAAAGTCTAAGTCTTCCGTGCCAAAGAAGGTAAAAGGGAGATGTTTATTATAATCCATTTCCTCTTCATCTTCCACTCTAGGGCTTAAAAGCCTCTACAAGTATTCCGTGAAGGAATGTGATCTCTGCTCTTGCTTTCTAATCTTTGGGAATGCCTGTCCCCACCTGAGCTGCCTGGCCTTCTTTTTTTCATACTTCTCTGAGGTCACCATATGGTTTCTTTCTTTGTTCTTCACTCTTAACACTTTTGAGACTTGAAGCAATTAATAACAGCATTATCTTCAAGGTTCTGGATTTCTCGAAGGTGAATCCACTGAGACAGGACATGTACCAAGCAGTTTTAGCTCACTGATCAGCTTCTGTGGTAATGAAGATTTTTGTTTGTTCCATTTGATACACTCAGTCATTATAGCAGGGCACCCTCAGGTGCAGTCCTCAGAAGCTCTACAGCTCTCTTCTTTCCAAGTGTTTTGAATACTGAGAACCATAGTACTGCACCAAGTAGGTAGCAATGGGTAGGTGTTACGCCAGACAGCTACATGGCTTTTCACTTTGGGAGGCAGAGGCTGGGGCCAGATTAACTATGAAGTCAGAGTGTGTGAGGGACATCACAGGAAAAGGAAAAGGCAGATAGAAGATCTGCTGAGACCCAGGTTGGTGCCTGTTTGCATTTCTGCAGTCAGTTCTAAAACTGGTTGGTACCCAAGCATTTTAGGACTATCCAGCAAATAAACTTTGCTGCCGTTTATGCTTGTTACTCCCAGTGGTGTCTGCAGCTAAAGCGGCACAGCCACATACTCGGAAGAAAAGAAAGATAGAGGTGCTGCCCTGTCAGATCAGAACTGCACTTGAACATGTTCTGCAATTTGCAGTCTGTTCTATATTCTCTGTGGGCCAGTTCAAAGTTCATCATGCTGCTAATGCCATTTTGCAATACATTTCAGAGTATGTTTTTATGAACTGTTTAAGCCAGTCTGGGACCGTAATAATGCTAAAAGGAGTAGACCTGGCCTCCCCTCTTGCTAGCCACTCTTCTGCCCCTGCCCCTGTGTCAGGGCTACGTATCATGAGGCCATCGGGGAGCTGAGTCAGGTACACAGACTATCTGATTGATTTTTTTTTGGCAAAGTTGGTTTTCAGCCAGATGATCAAGCTGAGCACACTCATTTCATGTCTTCTTCGCCTTAAACCTGGCACGTTGTGGAGCACACAGGCAAGGGCAAGAGCAGGGGTGGCTCCATTCAGGCTCTGGCTATAGGTTAGTTCACACCAATTGTGAGATTGCACCACAGGCCATGCAAGTCAATAGTGTCAGCACTTCACTGCTGGTTCATTGCTATGTCTGAAGCATTCAATTCCCTGAACAACCAGCTAGTAGTGTTGTCTCTTTGCTGCCTGTCTGTCTTCTGCAGATGAGGAAACTGAGAAAGAAAGTGAAAAGTCCCTTCACATGCTCTCATTTGCTGGCATTGGAAGAAATCTTTACAATTTCTACTTAGTTACTGGTATAAATGGGATATATAACTAGGACTTCTCTGGGTGACAACTCAGCTAAATACGACTACAGGGACTCGCAGTATCATGAGACACCACTGAGACTTTATTTGACATGCATTTAAAATATTCTTCAAAGAGGTTTTCTAAAGGAAAAAGGTTTTAGCAAAATTGCTGCTTTGCTGAGAAGCAGCACAACTGGATCAAATTAAATAAAACCTGAATTTTAAAAGCATCTTGTGATTTGAAATACTGCAGAGAACCTCTTTAAAAGGTGTTTGAGACTAAGCATCCATCAGCTGAGGAAATCCCTAACACTAGGGGCTTTAGAAAAATCTATGCTTTCATATTTGAACTATTTCTCCATACAGCTAGAAATGTAACGTAAACAGGGCTCAAGTAAACTTGGCCAAAGCATTTTAGGGAATCAGAACTGCTGACTGTTAATCCTAGCTCAAGTTTCTAGCCACATGCCTGGTATGCTAACATTTGGCTTTATTGTTTTGTATTTTTCCTTTAGTCTCTGCCGTGAGGTACTTTGGGGGAACAGTAGAGCAGCGAAGACTTAATATAACATCTCTGCCCTCTTTCTTAAGAAGGAGATGTTTTTTGCTGAAGCTTACGGAGACAAGTGCAGACTACATGGTAACATACTTCTGTCTGAGAAGTCATTTTTGGCTCTCTCACTTTGAAAAAACATTGCATATGGAAGGTCAAGGAGAGTGTGAATAACCTGGTTTCTTTTTTGTAAGAGTGATGCAGATGCAGTACATTGGATGTCAGGACAGTTTTATTATTACAGCTGCATACCAGAGTCACAGGTCAGCACCTGATTCTGTCAGCACTCTACAGATGCCATAGGAAGATGTTAGTTGTTGACCTGAAGATCTGTCTTTCTCCTAGATTTTGAGAATAGGACAGTTGGATGCAGGAAGTTGGGACTGTGCAAGGTGACAATTATTGGTGAGAAAAATAAGCGGTTCTCATGGTTGCAACCTCCCTGGTAGCAGAGATAATATAGAATTTGACAGAGACACAAGGTTATCATATTTAGCATGGTGTCGAGATCCTCAAAATCAATTGCTTTACAGATCCAGTCCTATTGCATGTGACTACTTGCTATTGTAGACATAAATTACTTTGTTTCTTTTCTTTTTTTTTATTGAAAGGAATACAGCTTTTTGATAGACTTTCAAGTGCTTTTTTGTTTATATTTCTTAAGTATGCTGATATCCTGTCATCTGTAATGTCTCAATGGCATTTGCTCAGGTAGCATTATAGGCTTTGCTTAGTATTTGCAGTGGAATTGCACCTATTTCAGGACAAAGTTTCTAGATTCGCAGTAGGCATCTTTAAGCTAAAATGTCTCATTGAAGGTAAATCTCGAGTGCCTGCTCAGCATTTTGGCAGTGGCACATATGGAAACAAACAGTTAAAGGTAGTAAAGGTCAGAAATTCTGTCTCAGGGGATTTTGACCTGAAATTTGAGAATTTTAAAAAATATGTTAGAGGTTTTAACAGAACATTTGGAAACACTTTTCCCTCTTTCCCACGTGTGGCCGTAGAGTCATTCATCAGTCTCTCCTCCCACTTACTTGGCTCCACAATTGAAATATCTAGGGCCACTATACTGTTGATCTTATATGTGTTTTATTAAGGCCTAGTAAATTTTCAGATCCTACAGAAGAGTTCAGAAGAGAAATATTCTAGTAACATGTGGAACACAAAGAGATGAAGTAGTGGGCAGAAATGTGGAAACACTTCCCTGTCTCCGTACACTCAGGGAGAGGGAAGGGAAGAATTTACCACAGGTTGTTAATGTGTAATGTAACACACTCTCACAATCAACCACAAGGAAAAGGAGGGCCCCAGAGAAGTGAAACCTGGTTCTTCCCTCAGACTTCCCTTGGACTGGTACCCACAGCCCCTCCTGTGGTGCTGTGTCTTAGGCCTTATATATGTATGAGATAGTGGTCACAGAAAAATCCCAGTTTCATTGAGACTAAACTCCTACAAGAATTAAGGACAATAAATTTCACCACTTGTTGTCACAAATCCCAGGCACATTTATTCAGCAAAGCCTTTGTAATACTATGTAAATAAGTAGCAACATAGGCACTCAATAGCAAGAAAAAACCCCACTCATGCTAAGATTAAAAGCACAGAACCCTTCTTCTAAGAAGGGGTAAAAGAATACTAAACTGTGTGTTGCAAGTGTCAGGTCACACTTGTAATTAACTCCAAAAAGGACTTCAGAAATGTACTATGAAGCCAATAAAACTATTTTAATAGAATAGAATCCTCAAAATACAACATATTTGAGTAGTAATTTTCTAAGCAACTGATAATGGCATTAAGTGTGTTTTTCACATAGCAATTCAAAGCAAGTCTGTGTAAAGACTTGTTTCAATATGCCATGATGCTATATTTGGGGTTTTTAAGGCATCAGCTTGCTCTTTTTTTCTGGGATAATAGCAGCTTGCAGGAAGCCTAAAGAAGTGCCATAGAAGTTACTGTCTCAGAGGAAAGCAAGCGATCAGCTGCTCCTACTGAAGTCTTGCAAGTGCTGGGTGGCACGCTGGTTTGGGAGTCATTGCTGTACAGGATGGCACAATACTATTCTGGATTCTCATTTCTTTCTGTTCATGATGCAGGACCTAGATAATACCTACTAGGTGATCTTTCTGCGCAAGGTATAGACTTCTAACGTGTCTTGGACCAGAACCCTGCTACCAGGGTCCTGTTTGACCACTTCAGAAATTCTAACCAGTCAAAATAATTTGTTTTATAAGTAAATAGAAAACCCTGAACGCCTTTTTGGAATAGTTATTGCTGCTGTGCTAAAAGAAAAGGAAAAGAAGAAGAGACTTCTTACAAATGTTAGTAAGTATGCTGCACAGTGACTAACATTCAGTATATTGCATACAGTAGTGCTGAAATCCACATAGGGATTCCAGCATGCTGCAAGCTAATTTTCTGATGGGAAAGTGAAGGCTAGAAGGACTCACAGTGCATCTGTGCCTGCAGCTGGGTGACGATATATCTGGCCAAGCTGTACACCAGCAAGCACTGTGGAGTTCTGTGGAAATGTGCAATTTGCTCTATTTCTAGATTATTTTATTGAGATGTGAAATATCTGCATTTGTGTGTGTGTGTACCACTTTCCACCAAAATTGTCCATTTCTCCCCTAAAATAAGCAGATGTGGAAAGAACAAGTAAAGGAATGTGGAAGAAACACAGCTCCCATAGCTAAAAATGCTGTCTCTTGTGGTGTCCCGAGTTACAGTTTGTTTGCTGAAGGGTGCACGGTGAGAGAATTTCTGTGGCATTTTGTTCAAAACAAAGACAAATGCATTAAGTAAGTCCACAACACAATATTGCACAATGAAAGATAGCAATGCTTCCTACCAGCATTTAGATCAGCAAACAGAAGGAGGAAAGCAGTGTAGCATGAAGATGAGGCAAGAGATTGATGTAATAACTGTGTTTTTCCCAGGCATCTTGTTTGATAGCTCTCAGGCCAGCAAAGGTTATCCGCTTTATGACTGATCCTGCAACAGGGACAAACAGTACTGGAAGTGTGATGCTAAAGCAAATTATATCTACTGCAGATGCTGACTGTCAGATTGTCAACAATTGATATAGTTAGCTCATTTTCTCTTCATCTTCTGCTCTTGTTCTTCTCTAGATATCTTTCAGTAAGGACTCATCCCTCTCTGGTTCTGGCGGAGCGTTTCAGCTACATACAGGGACTCTATCCTTCAACACCTTTAATTAGATGTTAAGGGATGTTCCTTTACTCAGGGACTTGCAGATGAAGCTTCTACTTGTTTTGACAATTCAAAGAGAAATGATATTAGAATTGTGAAGTTTATACTTCCCATGAGCTAAATCAGGTGCAATCTTTGAATCTTAAATATAGACTGTAATGACTTTCATCAGTAAGAGTATCACTAGAATCAGTAACATGACAGTGCCATCTCTGTCCAGTCTGGACCACTGAGTGACACAAAGCAGGTGTACCCCCTCTAACTGAACTCTCTTTTACTCTCTGTAATGGCAAACAAGTTTTTCCACCATTCACTGTAGAGAAACTCACACCACATCTCAGCTTAATGGAGTACTGAGAATCCAGGAGTCTGGCCCCAGAAACCTTGGTGCTGCATGCAAGTATTGCTTTCAAGTGCATTACCTCAAGGGACATAATTTGGACATAAATAATTGTCACTCAGCAATAATGTCAACTGAAGGTCATTTAACATGCCTGGATACTTACCTTTGACCCAAGGCAGGACTCCTCCTTTCCAACCAGTATTCCTCCCTATATCAAAAGGAATTTGGGGGAATACCTCAGAGCTTATGTGAAGATACAAAGCTTACATGAAGAAGTAACACTTCTTATTAGGGTAATGGGGAAAAAAAGACAAGCATTCAAGCTCAAAATTCTTTCAGCAGGTGACTCAAGGTACATGATCATTGACATCAGTCTTGCAAACACTAAGTATTCCAAGATTCTTCTCCTTGCTGCATATATTCAAGGATGCAGATGAACTGTGTCAGGTCACAGAATCACAGAATGATATGGGGTTGGAAGGGACCTCCATTCCAAAAGGACACCCACGGGAAGGTGGGTTTTGAATGTCTCCAGGAGCAGAGTTGCCACCACCTCACTGGGCAGCCTGTTCCAGTGCTCTGCCACCCTCAAAGTAAAGAAGTTCCTCCTCATGTTCAGATGGAACTTCCCATGTTCAAATTTGCGCCCGTTACCTCTTGTCCTGTCACTGGGCACTACAGAAAAAAGACTGGCTCCATCCTCTTGATTTAAGTATTTATAGGCATTGATCAGATCCTCCTCAGTCTCATCCAGACCAAAAAGACTAAAAACCCCAAGTCCCTCAGCCTTTCCTCTTAAGAGAGATGTTCTAGGCCCCTAATCGTCTCTGTAGCCCCTTTATTTGCAGGTCAGCTGCAGAATAAAATGAAACCTTTCATACCTTTTTCCAAGTTGTCCAATTTTAGTGCATGTGAAGATTTTTTAATAATTACCTTCTAAAACCTGTCCTTTATTATTTTCTCCTAACATTAAGCACACGAGATATTGGCATTTTTCAGTTATTACAGGTTGTTGACAAACTCAAACCAACACTCTGAAAATAAAGAGTATTCAGTTAAAATTCCAACAAATTGTAGTTGCAAGACTGGCGTCACCAATATGGAAGAGATCTATCTCGGAAATATATTAATATATATATTAATTGCCTGATGAAAAATACTTTGTCATCGGGAATATGGAATTTGTCATCCTGGCTTGAATCAGTTTAGTAGAGCTCTGTCTTCAGCAATTGCATCTAGCCAAGAAATGGAGGACTGTGGAGACAAAGAGAATAGTTTTTCTTTTATGAATCTTATGAAGTATTGGTTTATTTGATTTGGTTTATTAGAGTGGCTTGCAACCAGTTAGTAGTCACCAAACTTACATAGCACTCAAAAAAATGGTGCAGCAACTAACTTGGTGATTGGCTGCAGAGTTTAAGTCTGTATTTATTCCCTTTGGCATTGCAAAATTGTAGATTAGGTCTCAGATACCCACTAAGTAAAGAAATAGCTGGAACAATATAAATCGCTATTGACCAGCTCTTTGTTGTTGTCCTTCTGCCAGAGGTGAACACAGTCACATTTTCCACATCCTCCCCTCTTGAGTCAGTAAAGCAAAATGGTCCTGCAGCCAGTTTGGTGTGAAATCTAGTAGCCTTGTAACTGAACCCAAATTACCATGAGAAGCACTTGATGCTGAGCTTCCAATTTTATATGATATTGGCTTAAGCATCAGTTGCAAGAGATTTGGAAAAGATAACTGGGGCTGGGCAGGGAGGGGAGTAAGTAATCCTAAATCATTGCAACTGTTTCTTCAACAAAAATGCATACCAGCCTTGGAATTCTAGTCTGCCATCACAGTAATTACCGTGGCTTTTTTTATATCCTTTCCAAATCCCTTGGAAGTGCTGATAAGAATGTTCAGAATAGATAGACTGCTCACTTACATTCATTCCAAAAGTATGGCCATCCATCACTCAGGAGACAGTCAGAAGAAAGAGTTTGACTTTTCCACTGTATCAAAAAGGAGATTTTTTTACTTGAAATGCACGTTTCAAAACGTTGAGTGTGAAAATGTGTGTGAAGAATGCAAGGCTAGAAGCTCACCGATGCCAAAATTTAACAGGTGCTTTTTTTTCTCCCCCAAATTGTCAGTTGTTCTCAGTGAGAGGTAGAAGTATGTGCAAAGGTCTCCTTAAGATTTAATAAATTCTAACTGACAGCATCCTAAGGCCATGGAACACCTTCACAGAAACACAGCTAGGAGCAAAAACAAACCAACAAACAGGCACCAGACCAAAAGAAGTTTTGAGCTTGAGTGAAAAAAGAGGTGCTATACTTCCCATTCGTCACAATATGCACACAGCATAAAATCCACAGAAAACTACGAAAACTATTCTGAAAAAAGCCAGCAGTTATCTTCCACTGTATTTTTAGCATGGAAACGTTGCCAGGCAGCATCACTCAGCAGCCTCCTATAACGTTCTTTTCTTCAACCAGACAATCTGGAAAGCCAAGGAATGACTTTGCACTCCTGCTTGTACCAAAGAAGCTGCAGGAAGTTTTTCCATCCTCGCTTAGAGCAGTCAGTGGTACTAAGAGACGTATTTGTCAACAGCTTTGCATTGCTCCTGGTATCATGCCAGTTATCCTGGCTCCTGAGGTTTCTGCTGGCAGTACTGCCCATGCTAAAACTGCTAACAACGGTGCAGCTGAATCACCCTGAGCAAAATTCTTTACAGTGCACCAAGCTTGGGAGGGCTCAAAATAGCAGTTGTGACCTGTCATCAAAAGCGTCTACAAGTAGGAGAGATATCATCAAGGCTGGCCAAAAGCTGCTCAGTGTGAACAGCTGTGCTTCTTACGTCTAGCTGGGGTAGGTAGTAGAGTTCTCTTGTCAATACAGTAGCTTGTCTAGGAGACTGCAGTTATTTGAAATACACAAGTACACAACACCAAGGGTGGAAATGGGAAAAAAATATTCACTGGGAAGTTTTAGTGGTGCTGCAGTTAGAGTATTCACCTTTCCTTCACCAGCTTTGGGAGCATGGTCAGGTGACGTAGCTCATGGCATCTCTATTCTGAAGGCAACGACATAAATATAACAAGTAGATATACTGAAGCTAGTCAGAGGCTCGCTAGAGAGCTTATAGATGGTGTTACCACATAGGTCAGTAGTGGCTGCAAAGCCTATTTAAGTATCCAGGTAAAAGTTTGCATAGCTTGCCACACCAAACTGTTACAACATCTTTCTCCAAACCATCTGCCCAGGAATTAGCTCTAGACTGTCCCTAGCAGGCTGCAGTCACATACTCTTTGCAGTACAGGCACATACTCTGTTTTACTCAGTGTTTCCAGTGATCAAGCTGTCTACGAGTTGATCAGAGTTGAGTGGCAATCAGAAAATATTTTTTCAGGAGGAATTTATATCCTCTCTCCAGGGGACTCTATTGACACAGGATTATTTTGAAATTATGTGTGGAGCAAGAGTTTCTGCATTAGTTTATTCAGCTTTGCTGGTGAGCAAGGCATTCATACTTCTGCAGTAGTTGTCCACGCATGCAGTTCCTCCAAAGAACTAGCCTGCAGATTCTCTCTCTGTTTTACTCCAGACTTGTTTGCAGGTTCCCTCCCTGGAAGGAGGTGGCTCACTCTTACTTCTCAAGTAGCTCCCCAAAACTTTTTAATTTCTTCATAAACACTTTGATATGGCTTCCTCCATATACCTCCCTCTTGGCAGACCCCAACTGAAGGGCTGTGCCTCTTCTGCTGGCGATTCAGGACCGTTCTTCTCTCTAGGCCCTGCCATAGCTTTTCTTTCTGTGCAGTTTATTACCTACATCATTTGCTACCCAATTAAGCCATTTGCCTGCTCCCTTACACCTGTCAGCAGTAACATTTCTGTGCTATATGAGCTTAAGGGAATTGCTTGAGAGCTGAAACCTGTTTCTGGGTCCAAGCGGGCAGGTATTTTGGAGAAGAGCAGCAGGCTCTTGTCTCACTTCAGATCCCCACAGCCTTCTTCCACCTCCAGAGGAAGACGCTGTGCCTTCCATCCTTGTCCTGTGCTCCTGCTCTGTGGTAATTAACTGAAGTTGCATCTCTCGTAATGCTGCCAGCATTATAAAACAGCAACAAGGACAATAAATGCCTGCAGTTTATGTTCTGCCTCTGGGGAAGGAACAAGAATGCCGAGGATCTGGCTGGATCCTAATAAAGCCCTGCTCAGGAGCTGCACCCCACCAGGGCACTTGCCCACCTTGTATGGTGCTGTAGGAATTTAACCATCTGTGTGAACACATATAATCTGTTCTGTTTTGCTGGCCATAAGAATTTGTAATCAATACCTGCGGGAGGTTTGTTTTTTTCCTTGCATTACTTGCCAGAGTATTGAACCACAGTGATTTTTATATTGAAATGATCTAAAGGGTAACGATAAACAAAAAGTTGCAAAACGATACGGACATTAATTTTCGCCTTGACACCAACTGTCACTATCTGGGGTCTCAAGTGGAAACAGCTTTGCCTTCCTCCCCTAACCCTCTCACTGGCCTTGACAGGAGGCAATTTTATTTAATGAAGACAGACATACTTCAGTATAAAGGTGTCAACTGAATTATTCATGAGCTCCTTTATCTCCAAAGCATTCCAGCTGCTTTATCTCATTGAAAAATTGTAAAAGTAAATTAAAGTTTTTTGTTGAAGTGCAGCTGTTGCTTTGAAAAGCATCTGTTTACCAAGTAATAGTGGGAGACAGTAACAGCCGCAGCTTCTGCTGTCAAGCAGCAGAAGTAAAAGACCAGCAGAAATGGGCAAACAGATATACTGCAGAGAACCGAGCATGAGTGATAACATCAGCACTGTGATATATTATATGTAATATCCAGATATTTTTAGGTGCCTCATTTTCTGCAATTAATGTCTTGAGCAGTAGTGAAAAAACGGAGCAGCTGAGCCTTTATTCCCCTTCCTTTTACCATACGGCTGCTCTTTACTGTGAAGTGCATCATTACAGAGCAGCTCTGTCATTAGCGCAGTATGTTGATATGTGGTGTTACTCATGAGGAATCAAATACGGTCAGCGTGGCTACACGTGAGCGCAAGCCTTTGCATTTCAGCTAATTTCGGAGCTGAGATGTGCATGGGCTGATTCATTTACAGAGCAGAAATCACTGCAGCAAACTGTGGGCCGTACTTTACCTCACTAGCTACGGAGTTACTGAAATTTTCACAGATGTGCAAAAGCGATGCAAAAGCAAAGGTTATTTCTTTCTCTTGCTGGTATTTTAGCACTGTGGAAGTACGAGTAAGTTCCGTTTAGACATATGGTTAAAAAATCCCCATGCCCTTAGAAGTCAGATCAGACTACTTATCAGCAGCTTGCTGAACTTATTATAGCACTCTCGAGGGTTGTGGGAGCAGGCGCACTGCAAGCCTTTGCCCTTTATTTCACCAGCTGCATCTTTCGACCTTCTGAAGAGTGTTCTGGTTTAAAAGACAAGTTACCATGATTTATACTTTCACCTCTTGTTCTTTACAATCTTCCTGCTAAGTATTTTCTCATAATCATTTAATCATGAAGAAAGCACACCTCTGTGCCTATGCATGTTTTTACAGAGTAAGGTCGCATTCGTCAAGTAGCAGATAATCTGATACATTCCATCGCTATTTAGCAAATAGAGCTGAATATTAAAGAATTCATTTTTACCTTTCATTTAGCAGTCTTTGTGCCCATAACAGGACAGAAATAACATGGTGTTGGCTATCTTACTGGTGACATTTCCTAATTTTGGGGCACTTTATTTTTTAATCCCAATATTTATTTTTGTGTAGGATGTTTTATCTCAACAGTCCTAGTGCAACGGTGTCTATCCTCAGATACCATCTTCTGTTATCAAACCGAAGTAACATTTAAAATGTGATCATAATCTTAAAGGCTGAAACATAAAGATAAGAAAATACATAATCAGAAAAAAAAATTACTCTCTTCAGTGCAGAAGTAGATTTGCAATTACTCCTAATTAATTCGGGTGCTGCTGAGATTGGTATCTGGTTTAATATAGCTGCCTTGCCAACTGGATGCTAATTTCTTCCTCCTGAGGATGAATTTTTTTTCTCAGTTTTAATTTAACTGATAGCATATGATTTCGCTAAAAGTAGTATGGCAGCTATAGCACTTTTTCTCCTCATTACATATGATGCTAAATTTCGCAGATGATCAGGAGAAGCTACAAGCAAGTGCTGCTTGAATCTGGGCAATACACATCTACCCAGCTTGTAGGACAGAATGTGAGAAAAGAAAAGAGGAATCAATGGACTGTTCTTTTCCATCAGTGGTCATCCGGACTGCAGAAAGCAAGAAAAAACTGATGGATCTACCAAGGAAGAAAAAAAATGTTTCAGTAATGATGTTATGAGGTCACTGTGTGACAGCTTGAGTAACTGCACCAAGTAAAAGGTAACCCCAATGCCTTCAGGTCTTCGGAAGAGAAGAACCTTTCTGACTTGAAGGCTTTCTGCCAGTGTTGTGAAGATAGAGACAAACCAAAATAGTGCCCAAAATGGGGAGAGTTGGTGGTGTTCCTTTAACCCCTTGTGGGTACCCAAGTATCTGGTAAAACCACAGTTCAGAAAACCTGCTTCTCACAATTTTTTACTTTTTTTTTTTTTTTTAATCAGGGATGCTGATAGCTAAATTAATTTCCATCTGCATATCTCTTCCGAGTTTTCTCAGAATAAGTTATTAGTATTTTTCCCAATCTATAGAATCATCAAAGATTACTGGAGCTGACATTAAAAAAATCCCCAAAAGAGAATCTGTCCTTCTTGCAAACATCAGCAGCTACAACATTTCTCAAACGGTTTTGATTTGTAAGCAACAGACAGCCTCTGAACATCTGTTCCCTGAATGTCCTGGAGAGACTGGTTTTATACTGCAAATTTCAAGCATCTCTAATATTACCCTGCAGTACCAGCATCTTTGCTCCTCTTGCTGAAATGCTGCTAATGTGGATAATTTAGAAGAAATATATTTGTCTGAAAGCTGATAAATTCCTACATATATATTTGAATCTTGAAGGGTTTTGCAAAACTCATATCCAGTCATCCTGCTTAGCTATTCTTTTCAGCTTCCTCTTTTCTTTGTATTTAATTTTCTTTCCATGGCATTTCTTATAAATGGAGAAGTTGTTTGACTTCTTAGATTATGACTTCCCATTTAGATCTTTGCTCAGGATGCACTCTGCCATTAAAGCTTCAATGATAATTCACTAAAATAGAGAATTATATTTAAACATTTGACATCAGGCCTCATCTGGCATGCTCATTTATTGCATATCTTTGCAGTGCTATCTATCTTGAAGGAAGTTTTTAGGCCTTTATCCTGTGCACACTTAACTTTGCAGCTGTGTCTAGCCCTGTGTAAATTCGGTATTCTTTCACAGATTTTGAAATTAAGGAAATACAAAGAGATCTGGCCTTGAAGGTATGGAATTATCTGACTGTGTTTATGGTAGCACAAGGAAGGTTCAATTATGCTACAAAACATAGTGAAATTACACCCAAAACTCAATATAGTCTTACTCTGGTTTTGACCGTAAATCTTCATACTTTATGAACTTTTTCATATTGTTTTATTACAATATTGCAAGTTAATAAATGCGACACTGATAGCTTTTCTGTCCTCTGTAACTATATTAGGATACAGACTTCTTAAAAAATATCTTGTTTACCCTGAATGAGCAAAAGAAAAAAAATAGCAACAAAAAAAAAAAAAAAAAAACAAAACCCCAAGCAAAGGAGGACATCTCTGAGTGATTCTTACTCCATTACATCCATTACACTTAAGAGTAAGTACACTCATTAAATCAGACGCAGAGGAAATGTTCCTCCTTTAAGCTATCCAAAGTTTTAGAGAAGGCAAGACTTGCCAAATGTCTATTATTTAAACTATGTGGAAAGTACAACGAGTCTTCAGAAGTGCACCTGTTTAAAAATGCTTGTTTGCTTGCTAAAACAGAAGAGGGTACATACTCACTAGGAACCTAGGGATTCTAGTAGCAGGGGCTTTGCTTTTGAACAGTCCTAGTTCAAAGACCTTCTTCTGTGGCTTCATCAGATCCCCTTACTGCTTCCCCAAGGCTACAAGCCACGGACACCATCTAATTGGTTCATACGTTAAAGCAAAACCACCAGACGTTCCCGGGAGATTTAATTTAGAGTGGCAATATTTTGTAAAACCTCTTATCTCTAGCTGGGCTTTTTTAGGGCAGGCTAAGCTTGAGTTTCACTGCCATGGTTTTGGACCCAAACAGCAGGGACTGAAATACCCGTTATGAGCAGAATTGGAGCCTTGTTGTTGGATATATTTGTGAGAAGTCTAAGTGGCCAGGTGGAAGAGAGTAGCTACGCATCCTGTGGCCCGGCTCTGACTGTTTTTCTAATATTAGGGCTGCTGTACCACACCCAGAGGAGTAAACAGGAAAGGCCACATCCTTCCTTTTGTTCTGCAGCGGCGCGTGATGAGGGGAGAGCAGGACACATCCCGGCAGATGCACGCAGGCAGACGCGAGTGATTCAGGGCGATGCGCAGGTCCGGCCGAGGCAGTGGACAGGAGGATGGTTGCACCGATGGTTGCTCCCTGCTCCCAACTGCCTTGTGCCCAGGGGAAAGACAGAGAGCCTGAACTCTGCCTGCACCTCTTTATGTAGATGTCCTTTCAGACAGCCCTCTGTAGTTTGTCTGTCATTCCTTCCTTTTTCTTCCTTTTTCTTCCTTCCTTTCAGATAGCCCTCTGTAGTTTGTCTGTCATTCCTTCCTTTTTCTTCCTTTTTCTTCCTTCCTTTCTTCCTTTCTTTCTTCCTTCCTTTCCTTCTTTCTTCCTTCCTCTCTTTCTTTCTTCCTTCCTCTCTTTCTTTCTTCCTTTCTCTCTTCCTTTCTTTCTTTCTTCCTTCCTTTCTTTCTTTCTTTCTTTCTTTCTTTCTTTCTTTCTTTCTTTCTTTCTTTCTTTCTTTCTTTCTTTCTTTCTTTCTTTCTTTCTTTC